>CAXARO010000372.1:0-59413 GCA_963971305.1 Arcuatula senhousia | reverse complement strand
ACTTAAACAGCTGAGCAAAGATGAAATCATTGATGTTATACCTGTCTCCAACAATGTGATGAAAATAAAAGACATAGTCCCAGAAGTTCATCCAAAGTACGGCTAGAACTAGAACCTCTGATGTAATAATGTCCCTCTTTAGTTATATGTCAGGGTCCACCACTGGTGGTATCTTTATGACATTTTCAAACAAGTAATGTTCCATTGCAAAAGAATTGATATAATACACATACTGCCTGTTGTAGAGGGTGTTACGCCCGAGTATCACACGAGGAAAATATATTGCCCCAAGATGCAAACAAGGGTGATATATTTAGTGAGTGTAATACTTAGGCGTAACACCCTCTACAACAGGCAGTATGAGTTATATGATATTATATATACTGAACATCTGGTTTTTTTTTAATTTTATAAGTACTGTTACTTCTAGTAACGCCAGTGACCTCACATTACAGTCAGAGGGTGATATATTCTACAAAGGGGTGTTACTCCAACATAATACCCTCCTATTTGACTAATCAAAATTCATGAAACTTATGTGAAGTATTATATACATTTGTATGTAAATATAAGTTTGGTAATTTTGTTATCACCTTTATATGTAAATACAATATCACATTTATTCATTATAAATATTGATAGAAGATAATGAGATCTGGAATATGTATACA
Source organism: Arcuatula senhousia (assembly GCA_963971305.1). Taxonomy (NCBI): domain Eukaryota; kingdom Metazoa; phylum Mollusca; class Bivalvia; order Mytilida; family Mytilidae; genus Arcuatula; species Arcuatula senhousia. The sequence continues at coordinate 58,742 of CAXARO010000372.1, read as the reverse complement.
CGCTTCAACCTACAATGTAAATGGCAATTTAAAAATCTGCAATAGAAAACAGCCAGCAGTCCTCAATGCGAACAGTTGTAGCTGCTCGCTGATACAAAGAAGAGTGCTTTTATTGCTGTTATATTTTTTATCTTCAAATGACAGTAAAAGCCTTCACCTGCTTGTTTGCAAATACATTTTTTTTTCTGCTTAGTACATTTGTTCAGAAGGTAACAAGATTACTTTTCTTTGGTTGAAATTCAAATAAAGGTAATAACAAAACTACCGAACTTGAATGATCAATCTCATAGTCCACAGAAAATGACAAAAACGAATCAGTCATACCGGAGAACTGGTGGATCGCAATGGTCCTGACTTGGTACAGGCATTTCAAACGAAATGGTGGGTTAAACCAGGTTTTATGGCGCCAAACCTCCCTCTTCCATTGCGATCTTAGGATCCGGTAATGAATGAAATAAACAATATTTATAGCTTGATAAATAAGATTTATTTGATGTAGATTGTTAAAATAAAACTAACTCTATATTTAATGACTTGGTAACTAGATTTATTTAATGTAAAAATAAAATAGATAAAAAATAATTAACAAAACTATGTGCATGAGATAGAATTAAGTTACATGAACAAACTCTTTTTATGAAAATTTTAAAAAGATGGAAAAATTAATTACAAGTACACATACACTTATTATGGCTCTTTACTTTTTTTTATAAAAGATTCATAATGTATTGTACATACTCTTCTTACTTTCAGTTTTCCCCATGCCTTTCAAGTCTGTCTATGTCAAATATGTGGGTACAAAAGACTTTTCGCAGAAGTAGAAGAAATGAGAAAGATACAATATTCTTCTGAAAATCCAGATCATGAAGAAAAACTTATGCAGGTATTTCAATTTGATTTTAACATACAGTTGTTTCATTATTATTCGTGGGGTATCAATTTTTGTGGTTTTCGTGGGTGGACATGATCCATGAAAATTGGTGCCTCACGAAAAGAAAATTTAACATTGATCTGTATACTGTAGTCTTCAAAACCACGAAAAGAATCCACGAACTGATCCTTTTTCATCAAACCACAAAAATTGGTACCCACGAAAATAAATGAATCCACAGTATTTTATTTGCATATTATGACAAGAAAGGGTATTACACACAATAATTCTTGTTTTCCTGAATGTTTAACATTTTTCTTGGAAACTTTGATATGTTTTTAACTACAGGTGTGACCCCCTAGGAAAAGTTAGTTTGATAAAAAAGATACAAAATTGTTTCAATTCATAGTGTTTTAAAATCTATTTGAGCTTGTTAAATATTTATAGATACATTATAACTTTTGGAGCGTCACAGGTTTAACCCACCCCATATTCAGAAAAATCCATGGCTTCTTCATGTATTTTTGTAAGTTTTTTCAGTAACCACTTATTATAACCTCTTTTTATTTGGAATGCAGCATCAGCATGGGGTCCCATATCATGGGTATCAAATTATGTTTACTTCTTGTTTAGGAAAATTTGACTATTTTTTTACAAAGACAGATTTTTATGCCCCGCCAACTTTGTTGGGGGGCATATAGTTTTTCGGTCTGTTCGTCCGTCCGTCACACTTTAGTTTTCCGCACTTTTTTTCGACATCCTTGCATATATTCAAAAGATTTTTGGTATGTGAGTCTACCATGATGAGTTACAGGTCAAGTTCGAGTTTCGTTCCGGCCCACTGATTTTGACCTAAATTACGGCCCTTGAACTTAGCAAATTTTGTAAAAATAAGTTTTCCGCACTTTTTTTCCACATCCTTGCATATATTCAAAAGATTTTTGGTATGTGAGTCTACCATGATGAGTTACAGGTCAAGTTCGAGTTTCGTTCCGGTCCACTGATTTTGACCTAAATTACGGCCCTTGAACTTAGCAAATTTTGTAAAAAAAAAGTTTTCCGCACTTTTTTTCCACATCCTTGCATATATTCAAAAGATTTTTGGTATGTGAATCTACCATGATGAGTTACAGGTCAAGTTCTAGTTTCGTTCCGGTCCACTGATTTTGACCCAAATTAGGGCCCTTGGACTTAGCAAATTTGGTAAAAATAACAGTTTTATTTTATTTGCCAGCGGGGCATCAGTGTCATCTTGACACATTTCCTTGTTTTTATCTGAATCAATACATTTGCTTAAAATTTGAAGGGCAAAAAACTACATGAGAAATAAATAACATGTTGTGCATAGTAAGCAGCTCTTCTCACAACTCAACATCTTATTTAAAAAGATTTGAATGTTGTGAATTTTCTTTTTAGCTATGGAAGTCACTTATGCCAGATACCAAACTTGAAAATAGGATAAGTAAACAATGGACAGATATTGGTTTCCAAGGTGATGACCCCAAAACAGACTTTAGAGGAATGGGAATGCTGGGATTGAACCAGTTATTGTAAGATTTATATTTGTAATAGAATTTATATTTGTAATAGAATTTATATTTGTAATAGAATTTATATTTGTAATAGAAAAATGACTAAACTACATAAATGGCAACATCAGAAAAGAAAGGAAATTCCAAGATGAAAAAGAGCAAGGAAGTATCAAAATAGCATTTGAATCTAAAAAAAAACAGAAGAAAATTAAGAAATAATTCATGGTCCCGTGTTGTTTGATAGAGATTTTAACATGCGTTGCCATTGTTTTCTTTTATATTTCACCCTTAGTGTATCACAGTGAATATTTCACCCTTAGTGTATCACAGTGAATATTTCACCCTTAGTGTATCACAGTGAATATTTCACTGTTAGTGTATCACAGTGAATATTTCACCCTTAGTGTATCACAGTGAATATTTCACCCTTAGTGAATCGCAGTGGAGCCAGGGTTAAAATAAACGAAAATAATGGATACCATGTTAAATCATTGGGTATAAACCACTATCATTTTGCAAAGTAAACATATAGTGGATTGTTTTCCACAATTAGATTTAATTCCATATTTTGCTCTCAAAATACATGTACATGAAATATGTTTTGTAAGAAATATTAATAAAATGTCACAAATGTTTATAAAATTTGGTTTTTGCGAATTATTCCTTAAGAACCACCTCATAAAAAATGTCTACATTTACAAAATATTTGTATATGTTTTGCTTTCTTATTTCAAATTATCATTGACTTGATTGATGTCCAGTGATATCAGTGTTCTCCCCAGGCCATTATAGCACCGTGGCCCCGCGGTGCTATAATTTTGGGCCGCGGTGCTATCGGGTATTGCGGCGGTGGTATCGTTTTTCTTCAATTTTAGTTTTTGTTGCAACATTTTTGAAATCTCATTTGGTTTTCATCACTTCTTCACTTGCCTTGATTGTTAAACTGTTTATTTAAGGGATTAACTCGGGTAATTCACAGAGGAAGCCATAAACTTGTCATAATTAGCCCCGAAGCAAGGCCAGTTAAAGGTGAAGAACATCGAGACTTCAAAGGATTTTGCCGTCGGGAATCAATCATGAGTTAATCTCTTATCCCATTGCAAAATCTTGTGTAATAATTAAAATGTTACAATTAACTATCATTTATGATTAGAACTGTTTGAATTTTGTAGTATATTCTTGTTTTAAGACTAGATTTGTAGATTGAAAGTAAAAAAAAAATCGACTTTTTTAGAAATATTTATTCATGTCCATATAGGTACAGAGTTACTTCCCCTAAAAATTATTTATTTGCATTTTTAAGCTGATAAATCATATTTATACCAAAATATGTTCTACTTGCAATTAAAAATTATTATCTAAGTTTATCAAAAGCCAGTTTTCTTTTTCTTTTAAAAACAATAATCTTTTTTGGATGTTTGTTTTAAAAACTACACTTCTTCAAACATCTGATCAATTATTAAGTATTGATAAAATGTGCTCCAACATTATGAAATGTGTCAACATCAATGAATTCATTCTGAATGAAAAGATGATCAATTGATTGCTGATTATATATATTTAAGTTGAGTGTAACCCCATGTAGAGATAAACTGAGAAAGTCAAATAGTACTTCATCAAGGCTCTAATACTCACATAGTTTTAGAATTTAGAGATAAGAAGTTTTTATTGTTAAATAGCTACAGAATAGTTATTATTATGCATTTATTAAAACAAACAGATCAAATAACTTTTATCTTAGATTACATTGGTATTTGAAAATCCATGAAATAACACTGCAGAAAATCCCATGTTCAATTCTCACCACATGTTACCACAGTGCTATCAAAATTTTCTGGGGAGAACACTGGATATAAATTAATTTTCCTGCATATTTATTTGATTGCAGATATATTTCATCACATCACACAGATTTATCTAGACAGATTTTATCTAAATCTCACCATCCCTCTTATGGGTAAGTATTATTCCACATAAGCAGTTATATAGAGAAAAATGGCAGGAAATTATTCTCACAGTACAACTTACCTAAATCTTAATTTAAATTTAAACATATTTTATTGTTAAAAAATTCAGACAAATGGATTAGACACAAGTTTTGCAACTTAGGATATCTTCTCTGTGATTTTAGTTTAAAATTTAAGAGTAACCAGAAAATTGTAGTTTTCTGGTGTTTCTTTAAATTTTTTTATTCATTTAAACTTTTTATATGTACATGTATTTGTCAATGATGTGCTACCTTAAAAAGCCTATCTGCCTGATTCTTAATAAAATTAGTACTTAAATTTTAACATGAAAGCTCAACACAGGATGTAAGAAAAAAAACAGAATACCCTTAATTTATTTTTTTAAGGACTGATTGGAATTAAATGAAGATGCAATTTAAAAAACAAATCATGCTATAAGGAGGTCTGAGAATGTTATAATGTATTGTGAATTACTTTATCATATGATGAAAATTCTTATCAAGATAAATGAGAAAATTTGGTCTTAGGTATGCAATTTTCAAAATTGGACAATTGACCTGTAGAATAAAACAAACGCACATTATATGTAGCTATTAAACAATGATTTGAAAATGCAAAATGGTCAATCAATAGTCGCCTTCAATGTAAACCAGTGGATCTGGTCAACATCTTACAAGTTGGCCCTATACTATAGGTAAATACATGTAGGATGCAAAGGAATAAAAAAATAATCTGAAATTAAATCAATAAGAAGTTTAATTTCAAGATAGAGAAATCTTAAATACATTTGACAACATTTCTAACAATATTTCTTGCATCTTCCCTACCAACTTATATCATCTCATGGAATCAAAACAAAAAAGAAGTTTCATTTACCTTAATACATTTAACAGAATTTATAACATGTTTCTTGCATCTTCCTTACTAACTAATAACATCTTATGTAAAAAAAAAAATCAAAATATGATAAAAATTAGACAAAACACTTAAAAAAATCATTCTTTAATGTTGCATAGCCACACATACACCATACACTTGATCAATATTTTTTCAGAGGTGGTTGTCCACAAAATGCATTTCTTGTGTACCTGAAACAGAACTGCCAAAAGAACCACCATTTATTGATTTGTTTATATATTTGTAGGTTTTCGTATGCAATAGTAGGAATCAATTTGACCAGCGTTCTGTATGAATTACTGAAGAAGCAGCACTTACAGACACATTTCTACAACATAAGAGATGATAAACCTTCGCTACATGATTTTCATGAGCTGTATTGTAAGTTTTAAATGCTGTGACAAGCTCTATGACTGCTGAATATTTAAAAGAAAATACAGACAAACATAAAAAATCAACACTTTTTAAAGGTCTTCCTATAGTAAATATAAGTTTGAAAATTGAAGTACTTGAATGTTCATAAAGTTTTTGGGCCTGGTGGCTGAGTACACAGCTGTTTAAGATGCTGGTTTAAAATGCAAACAGTTTATAAAACAACAAGTCTTGCATACCTGTATGGGATTAGATTGTCAGTTACTGAAGACTGCTGTTTGTTTTCCATTGTGATTTTTAAATTGCCATTTCTTTAATGTTAGTTGTGTTGCGTACACTTATTCCACATCTCTCTATTGTTTATTATTAGTCCTTTTTAGCTCACCTGACCCGAAGGGTCATGTGAGCTATTGTCATCACTTGGCGTCCGTCGTCCGTCGTCCGTCGTCCGTCCGTAAACTTTTTAAAACGTTAACTCCTCTGACACCATAAGTCCAATTGCAACCAAACTTGGTATGGTTGTTTATTAGCATTCGGTGCTTAGAACTGATGTGGGGATTTTTGATTCGTCGTAAAACATGGCCGCCGTGGCTAAAAATAGAACATAGGGGTAAAATGCAGTTTTTTGCAAATAACTCAAAAACGGCTACAGATATCAAAATTCTGGCATAGGGTAAAAGTGATCAGCACCTCAAGATCTACCTACCCTGAAATTTTGAAGAAAATCCAACGACCCATGTAGAAGTTATTGCCCTTTTTGTGGATTTTTTGCAAATTTTGCACCTGTTTAACTCAATATCTTGAAAACTATACTAGATATTTGAGAAATTTAAATTGCATATTGTTAAGCACATCAAGATCTACAAAATTTGTAACAGGGTCAACGTTGTAGGACCTTTCCTTTGAGGAGTTATTGCCCTTAGAACATCAAAATTTAGCATTTTAACAGCATTTCCTCATTACATTGAAAACGTTAACTCCTCTGACACTTTAAGTCCAAATGGAACCAAACTTGGTATAGTTGTTTATTAGCATTAGGTGAATAGAACTGATGTGGGGATTTTTGATTGGTCTTAAAACATGGCGGCTGTGGCTAAAAATAGAACATAGAGGTAAATGGCAGTTTTTTATACGACCGCAAATTTTTGCGATCGTATAATGTTATGGCGATGTCGTCGTCGTCGTCGTCGTCGTCGTCGTCGTCGTCGTCGTCGTCGTCTGGGGACATTTGGTTTCCGTGCGATAACTTGAGTAAATGTTGACCAATGGTTATGAAATTTTATTATAATGTTTGTAACCACTAGAGGAAGGTTCCTATTGTATTTGGGGTTGGTGGCCCTTACCGTTTTGGAAAAAAGGGCCAAAAGGGGCTAAAACGGGTGTATTGACAAAACTGTTGTAGAATGTTTATTATTCAATAGATTTTGAAAATTCTTTTTTTATTGAATTCCTCATTAAATTCTGTCAACAAAATGTGTCAATGGTTTTGATGTATATTGAACCGTTACATTGCTACAGGGGGTCGAAAAGGGGCCACACCCCAAAAAATGACTTTTTTATTTGTGGTCCGATTTTCAAAATCTTTTTTTCATTGGAATCCTTGTGAAAATCCCTGCCTGCGTTTTTCAATCAGATTTGCAATATCTCTTACGGTTTTTGAGAAATTAGGGGTCAAAGGGGCCAAAAACGCCATTTTTAAAAGTTTGTAAAGACAAATAATTTTATACCAAAAATTTAGTTGTACTGGGCCAGCCAATTGTTATGATGTTTTGATATGATGTTTGTAACCACTAGAGGAAGGTTCCTATTGTATTTGGGGTTGGTGACCCTTACCGTTTAGGAAAAAAGGGCCGAAAGGGGCTAAAACGGGTGTATTAACAAAACTGTTGTAGAATGTTTATTATTCAATAGATTTTGAAAATTCTTTTTTTATTGAATTCCTCATTAAATTCTGTCAACAAAATGTGTCAATGGTTTTGATGTATATTGAACCGTTACATTGCTACAGGGGGCCAAAGACTGGCCACACCCAAAAAATCAACTTTTTTATTTGTGGTCCGATTTTCAAAATCTTTTTTTCATTGGAATCCTTGTGAAAATCCCTGCCTGCATTTTTCAATCAGATTTGCAATATATCTCACTGTTTTTGAGATATAAGGGGTCAAAGGGGCAAAAAACACAATTTTTAAAAGTTGGTCAAGGCAAATGGTTTTACACAAGAATTTAGCTGTAGTGGGCCAGCCAATCGTTATGAAGTTTAAATATGATGATTACACTGAAGGAAGCTTTTTATTGCATTTGGGGTTTGTGGTCCTAACCTTTTTTAAAAAAAAGGGCCAAAAGGGGCTAAATTGTGTAAAAAATGTCATTGAATTTAGAAATAAGATATTTTATCTATTAAATGTTATTGTAAATATATATGTGTCAAATATGCATTTTAAAGTCCACCATAGGATGCATGTGTAAAAAAGCTTTGTAAGTCCACCATGGGCTGCATGTGACCAAAGCAATAGACTATCCATATTGGGCCTCCAATGTACAGGGTTCATCTTGTTGCGGTCGTATCATGCTGCGCTCGGCGTAGCTTTTTATTGCAAATTACTCTAAAACGGTGACAGATTTCAAAATTTTGATGGGGAACAAAAGTGATCAGCACCTCAAGATCTACCAGCTCTGAAATTTTGAAGAAAATCCAACAACCCATGTTGGAGTTATTGCCCTTTTTGTGGATTTTTTGCAAATTTTGCACCTGTTTAGCTCAATATCTTGAAAACTATACTAGATATTTGAGAAATTTAAATTGCATATTGTTAAGCACATGAAGATCTACAAAATATGTAACAGGGTCAACGTTGTAGGACCTTTCCTTTTAGGAGTTATTGCCCTTAGAACGTCAAAATTTAGCATTTTAACAGCATTTCCTCATTACATTGAAAACGTTAACTCCTCTGACACTTTAAGTCCTAATGGAACCAAACTTGGTATAGTTGTTTATTAGCATTAGCTGTATAGAACTGATGTGGGGATTTTTGATTGGTTGTAAAACATGGCCGCTGTGGCTAAAAATAGAACATAGAGGTAAATGGCAGTTTTTTGCAAATAACTCTAAAACGGTGACAGATTTCAAAATTTTGAATGGGAACAAAAGTGATCAGCACCTCAAGATCTACCAGCTCTGAAATTTTGAAGAAAATCCAACAACCCATGTAGGAGTTATTGCCCTTTTTAGCTCACCTGGCCAAAGGCCATGTGAGCTATTGCCATCACTTGGCGTCCGTCGTCGTCGTCGTCCGTCGTCGTCGTCCGTCGTCGTCGTTAACTTTTCTTCAAACTTCTTCTCCTCTGAAACGGCTGCACAGATTCAAACCAAATTTGGTCTGGTGGTACTTTAGGGTATCCCCCACAGAACTGATGTGGGGAATTTTGATTTGTCGAAAAACATGGCCGCCGTTGCTAAAAATAGACCAGGGGGGTCAGACTACTGTTTTTGGCTTGTAAATCAAAAAGTATAAGAGATAGATGAAATCTGATGCCACGCAACTGCTTCAGCATCAAAAGCTCTACAAAAATCTCCATTGAGTCGAAGTTTTCAGATGATGCCTTATGGGAGTTACGGCCCCTTAAAGGTAAAAAATAGCATTTTTTCATGTTTTTGGCCTATGGAATGAAAACTATTGCAGATAGAGAGAAGCTGTTGCTTGCTTAAATGTTCAGCTCATTAAGCTCTACAAAAGTCTCCATAAGGTCAAAGTTGTCAGATGACCCCTTGTAGGAGTTACGGCCCCTTAAAGGCAAAAAATAGAGTTTTTGGCCTATAGAATGAAAACTATTGCAGATAGAGAAAAGCTGTTGCTTGCTTAAATGTTCAGCTCATTTAGCTCTACACAAGTCTAATAGGGTCGAAGTTGTCAGATGACCCCTTATAGGGGTTATGGCCCCTTAAAGGCAAAAAATAGTGTTTTTGGCCTATAGAATGAAAACTATTGCAGATAGAGAGAAGCTGTTGCTTGCTTAAATGTTCAGCTCATTAAGCTCTACAAAAGTCTCCATAAGGTCAAAGTTGTCAGATGACCCCTTACAGGGGTTATGGCCCCTTAAAGGCAAAAAATAGAGTTTTTGGCCTATAGAATGAAAACTATTGCAGATAGAGAAAAGCTGTTGCTTGCTTAAATGTTCAGCTCGTTTAGCTCTACACAAGCCTCCATAGGGTCGAAGTTGTCAGATGACCCCTTATAGGGGTTACGGCCCCTTAAAGGCAAAAAATAGTGTTTTTGGCCTATAGAATGAAAACTATTGCCGATAGAGAAAAGCTGTTTCTTGCTTAAATGTTCAGCTCATTTAGCTCTACAAAAGTCTCCATAAGGTCAAAGTTGTCAGATGACCCCTTATAGGGGTTATGGCCCCTTTTAGGCAAAAAATAGAGTTTTTGGCCTATAGAATGAATACTATTGCAGATAGAGAAAAGCTGTTTTTTGCTTAAATGTTCAGCTCATTTAGCTCTACAAAAGTCTCCATATTGTCGAAGTTGTCAGATGACCCCTTTAAAGGTGAAAAATAGTGTTTTTTGCATTGGAATGAAAACTATTGCAGATAGAGAAAAGCTTTTTATTGCTTAAACATTCAGCTCATTTAGCTATACAAAAGTCTTCAAAGGGTTGACATTAAACCAGGTGAGCGATTCAGGCTCCTGGGAGCCTCTTGTTGTGGATTTTTTGCAAATTTTGCACCTGTTTAGCTCAATATCTTGAAAACTATACTAGATATTTGAGAAATTTAAATTGCATATTGTTAAGCACATCAAGATCTACAAAATATGTAATAGGGTCAACGTTGTAGGACCTTTCCTTTTAGGAGTTATTGCCCTAAGAACGTCAAAATTTAGCATTTTTACAGCATTTCCTCATTACATTGAAAACGTTAACTCCTCTGACACTTTAAGTCCAAATGGAACCAAACTTTGTATAGTTGTTTATTAGCATTAGGTGTATAAAACTGATGTGGGGATTTTTGATTGGTCCTAAAACATGGCCGCTGTGGCTAAAAATAGAACATAGGGGTAAATGGCAGTTTTTTGCAAATAACTCTAAAATGGTGACAGATTTCAAAATTTTGATGGGGAACAAAAGTGATCAGCACCTCAAGATCTACCAGCTCTGAAATTTTGAAGAAAATCCAACAACCCATGTAGGAGTTATTGCCCTTTTTGTGGATTTTTTGCAAATTATGCACCTGTTTAGCTCAATATCTTGAAAACTATACAAGATATTTGAGAAATTTAAATTGCATATTGTTAAGCGCATCAAGATCTACAAAATTTGTAACAGGGTCAACGTTGTAGGACCTTTCCTTTTAGGAGTTATTGCCCTTAGAACGTCAAAATTTAGCATTTTAACAGCATTTCCTCATTACATTGAAAACGTTAACTCCTCTGACACTTTAAGTCCAAATGGAACCAAACTTGGTATAGTTGTTTATTAGCATTAGCTGTATAGAACTGATGTGGGGATTTTTGATTGGTTGTAAAACATGGCCGCTGTGGCTAAAGATAGAACATTAGGTTAAACTGCATTTTTTTGCAAATAACTCAAAAAGGGTGACAGATTTTTAGATTTTGATTGAGAACAAAAGTGATCAGCACCTTTAGATCCACCATATTGTCAGATGACCCCCTTATTAATCTTATGACCCTTTCAAAGTTAAATAGATTTTGCCTTATAACCTTTACTTCAGGCACATATGTCAGGTGAGCGATTCAGGCTCCTGGGAGCCTCTTGTTGCACTAGCTTTAGTATATGGCTTCCATCAAAGACCTCAAGTATACTTCATCTTGAGCCTATGTCTTTAGCTGTCACCAAGTCCATTCTTCTTCTTTCATTTCTCTCTCTACTGATCGTCTCTATGATTTTCATGGGCCACCTCTTTCCTCTTGCCTGCTGGTGTCCATCTCAGTGCATATGTGGGATCAGGTATTTATTCTTAGAACATGGATTTTCCAGGGCCATCTTCTTTTCATAATTTCTTCTGATGCTGGTGTAGTATTGGTTTTGTTTTAAAGTTCTCTGTTGGATATTTTGTTTGATCAGAAAGCTTCTCAAATATCTTTGCTGGAAAACATCAAGTTTACTGCAGTGCTCCAGTTTCCTCACCTTTATAACTGACTGCCCTATATGCCCATGTGCATCAACAAGGGCGTTAAAACCTAACACACATACACACACACAATCTAGATTTGTGCAAACAATTTAAAACTTTGTACACCTGCTAATTCCATACCAGGCATGGGGGCAAACTATATTGCAATATATATTAAAAATTGAATAACCATTACTTTGAGAACACTTGATTGAAAACATCTGTATTATTTTTTTAGGGGGGCAGTTATAAAATGGCAATGTGAATAATTCAAAGTTTGAAATATAAGAAATATTTATCTTGTGACAAATTGAATATTTCAATTTGCTTAAATTCTGGAATAAGTTGTACAAAAGTTACTATATAAATTGTAAACTGTAAATATTTTAATTTTCCACGGTACATGTACGTATACAGATTTCAATGTCGTCCATTATTTGTGAAGTTATATCCCTTCTAAAAGGGAAAAAAAATAACATAGAATTATTAACCAAAAAATACTTGTATGTGGAAAATGCCATATATGTTTTAAGATTTAACTTTGAAATTGTTAAACCACGAAAATTAGTACATTTATATAATTTATCAGTGTATGGATTTAAAGTATGCTCGTATCTTGTTCATTGTAGGTTACTTGTTCAAAGAATTTGTAGCTTTCTGGTTTAGTGAGAAGCCTAAAGACATTATGGAATTTGGGCGACTGAGGGATAAATTCAAGAGGAAGATAAAAGATAGACTCAGGACAGATCTTTCTACGGTGTTAAAGTTTGATGCAGATGAAAAATTAATTGTTTGATTATTTTTACATTTAGCTTCTTTTATTGGCTTATTCTTAAAATTAATGTATGAAGGTTAATATTGTTGTTCTTATGAAAAATTCATCGGTTTTCCATTTCACAAAAAATAAAATAAATATTATGGAACTATAAACTGTCCAACAAACATTTTGACCATCTTTTTGTGATAATGTGGAATTTTTAATCCTTATAGTATGTTTTTTTTTTCATTTATAAATAAATAAGTATATAATAATGAATTTTAATAGTTTCATCTTTTTTGGGGGAGGGGGATAAATGAAATGTTTAAATGTTTCTTGAAAGACCATTTGGTATAATTCTGAAGGTTTTAAACAATGACACTTTTGGTATTGAAAACTTTTATTTTAAAGTTTTGTTTAATTTTATTCTATTAGTAACTCAGATTGAATATCTAATTATAATTCATATGTAAAATTATCTCCCTTCATACATTTATTTTCAGAAGAGCCATGCATTTAATGATTAAAAACCTAGTCTTTTCTAATTTTAAGATTTACAAAATGTGTATTGTTTGTATTTAATACCCTTATGCATGCTAATGGTGAATATTTATTAGAACTATTTTGAAATAATCATGAAATGATTTGTAGACATTGCTCATTTTTATACGACCGCAAAAAATTTGCGGACGTATTATGGTATGATGCTGTCGTCGTCGTTGTCGTCGTCGTTGTCGTCGTCGTCGATGTCTGTTAACTTTTTAGTGTTTCCACAATAACTTTAGTTCCAGTTATCCGATTGCTATGAAACTTTACAATGATGTTCCTTACCATAAAAGGATGCATGGGATTGATTTTGGGGGTCCCCCCATTTTTCGTTTAGAAATTAGGGGCCAAAAAAGGGCCAAAAATACTACTTTTTTGTTTGTTTCCACAATAACTTTAGTTCTAGTTATCCAATTGCTATGAAATTTGACATTGATGTTCTTTACCATACAAGGATGAATGGGATTGATTTTGGGGGTCCCCCCTTTTTTTGTTTCGAAATTAGGGGCCCAAAAGGGGGGAAAAATTCAAATATTTTACTTGTTTCCACCATAACTTTGGTCCTAGTTGGCCTATTGCTGTGAAATTTGTCAAGAATGTGTCTTACAATAAAATAATGAACCTGATGAATTTTTGTGCCCCCCTTTTTCTCCGTTGTGTAATTAGGGGCCAAAAGGGGCCAAAATAAAAACTTTTTTATTTGTGGTCCGATTTCGAAATTTTTTTTTACATGTTTGTTCTTGTCAAATAGGGGATACAAAATTAAGAATTAATTTTTGCGACCCCCCCTTTTTCCCCCTATTACGTAATTAGGGGCCAAATGGGGCCAAAATCAAAACTTTTTTATTTGTGGTCCGATTTTGAAATTTTTTTTTTGCAAGTTTATTTTTGTCAAGTAGCGAATCCAAATTTGAGAATTTATTTTTGCGACCCCCACCCCTTTTTCACCTGTTACATAATAAGGGGCCAAAAGGGGCCGAAATTGAAACTTTTTTATTTCTGGTCCGATTTTGAAATTTTTTTTTGCATGTTTGTTCTTGTCAAATAGCGGATACAAAATTAAGAATTAATTTTTGCGACCCCCCCCTTTTTCCCCTTATTACGTAAATAGGGGCCAAATGGGGCCGAAATTGAAACTTTTTTATTTCTGGTCCGATTTTGAAAATTTTTTTTGCATGTTTGTTCTTGTCAAATAGCGAATACAAAATTAAGAATTAATTTTTGCGACCCCCCCTTTTTCCCCCTATTACGTAATTAGGGGCCAAATGGGGCTTTTTTATTTGTGGTCCGATTTTGAAAATTTTTTTTGCAAATTTATTCTTGTCAGGTAGCGATTCTAAATTTAAGAATAAATTTTTGGGGCTGTAATCATAATTTAAAAAAAAATTCTGGTTCGATTTTTTATTTTTTCCCCAAACATTATTCTTTTAAAGAGTAGAATACAACATTCAAAATTTTTATTTTTAGCCCCTGGGTTGAAAGTCCATCAGAGAAGCATGTGTCAAAAACCTTTGTCAGTCCACCATGGGCTGCATGTGTCCAGAACAATAGACTATCCATATTAGGCCTAAAACGTACAGGGTTCAACATGTTGCGGTCGTATCATGCTGCGCTCGGCGAAGCTTTTTATTGTCAATAGCGTATATGTTGTTCTAAAATACTAGTTATAAAAATAACTTTTTAGTTAGAAACAAATTAATATACATTTATAGCCCATTTGAAATGACATTGGTCATTTCTCTTAAGCAACCGCTGATTAAACGATCAATAGGACACTACTACTTGGTCTTTTAAATCTATCAGTTACCCTGGATTGACCTATTACCGTGGTACTAAGAAATTTTCTTTTCATCTGAACAATTGTAAAGGAATCAAATTAGATAATTTATCATCATTGGAACCCTTATTATAAATGCTCTGTACACAGCAACTTTTAAACGATTTATTGAAATATCATAACTAAATAAATAGTCTCCAAAATAGGTGCCGTCGATTTTCTCCAGAATGTAACATTGACCTATTACCGTGGTATGGTGAAGAATCCTATTTATATCACTTAGTATGAATTAAAAAATATCAAGAGACCGTGACAAAACAAGCACTGAAATTTAAGAAAAATATTTATATATTTCAAAGATAAAATATGTATAATGTTAGAGTAGAAAATAATTTACCAATGGTAAAGACCATGAAAATGGCGTCTCAATGTGCAAATGCCCAACATTCAAACATTTCTAATTTTGTGTCTCGGATAGAGTTAAAAACACCTGATTTCTTTGATAAAATACAAATACATGTTGCAAAATTGATTTAATATTTGTAAGGTTTTCTTCAAATCAAAATCAGTGTGCTATATAAGTTGTAAGATTGCCTGTAAGATTTCATTCCGGAAAAGCGGCAAATCAAAATGGCGTCAGAACCGGTCTTAAAACTACCAGCTTTCATTGTCAATTTTAAAGTGTGTAAGAGCATCATGTTTGGGAAAACAACTGAAGTAGACAAATTGTTATTTCAATGTCCTTTGATATCTGAAAATCACGTTTTAGGGAAAACACTTCTTGGGGTTCTTCCAAGAGTAATATCTAGACATACATGCGCAATTTTGACAGGAAATGACAAAATTTAAGTTCTAAAAAAAGTGACGAAAACATACCAATATGACAAGACTTGTCATACTTTTGTTATTATGATGTCTTTATTTAACAAATATCTGTTTCATATTACAGTTGGAACCAGTTTCAAATCAAGCGAAAGAAAAAAATGTAAGAGAAACAAAATACCACGGAATTAGGCATACCACGGTAATAGGTCGTTTGAGTATAGTATAAAATAAACTGACTCTCTTTTTTATTGTAAAACTCAAATTGGTTTTAAAGACTGAATCAAATTGCTTGACCATCAGGGTAAATAAAAATTCAAGTGAGAGTCCAGACGCTCTAGGATTTCCGATTAGAGTGGGGGCGGGTATTCAATATTCGAAAAATTTTGGCCTTTTTTGATTGATTTCGTGGTAAAAGATCATTTTTTTTTTTTTCATTTTAGGGGGGCATGCACCGGGTGCGCCCCCGCCTGAATCCGTGCCTGGAGTCAGTTTATCTGATACCAGATGATAGATTAAAGTTGTAATGTAAAATTGAAAAATAACTTAGAAACCACCAATGTCATGATAAATGTAAAATAATGGAAAAAGTTAATTATTAGCATTAATCATATCTAGAGGTTTGAGGTTTTTTAAAAAAAATTAGCAATTTTAATTCATAATAAATGCCTTGTTATTTGTTTCAACTTAAAAACTGTTATTATCTTATCAAATTTATGGCAAAATATAAAATGTTAAAATTTCTTTATAACAAAATGTTGTGACTAACAGTCAAAGTTCCAAGAGTATTTCCTCAAATTCTCTTTTGATAAGGCATATATGTGTAAACCTAGTCCTTTTAAGGATGGTCACTCCTGAACTTTTTTAAATCAAACATTTTATGATTTGTGATGGAAATGATAGATAAATGTCCACTTAATAAAATAACAAAAAGAAAACTATATGTCAGTGTGCTTGTTTCCAAGATATATGACGTCAAAAATATGGCGAGAAATAAAACTCCTCTTGATTTTACACAACTTTATTATTGTAACGTTTTTGGCCTTAAAACCATGAAGTTGTATCAAGAATTTCAAGAAAGGACAAGATATGATAAGGGCCCAATTTTGCCCCCAAATTTTGAAATTATCAAAATGAGCTTAAAGTATGTGATATATACTTTAGATTAGTGAAACTTTACTATATCAGCATTATTTTGTATAAAGTTATCCATTATGGTGTTGAAATAATTACCCAAAATGGCTTAAAATCGTGATTTGGTGAAAAACTGTAAAAAAAAACTGCAATTTTGAAGTGGTTTTCAGCGAATTTAACTATGAGCCACACGGAGTACCACTACAATAATTTATGTAGATAATCATTTTTAATATCGAAACAGACCACAAAAATATCCTTATGGTGCTCCGTGTGGCTCATAGTTAAATTTGCCAAAAACTACTCAAATTTGCATGATTTTTACACTTTTTCACAAAAATGCCATTTTCACATAATTTGATGACGTCACTGTGACGTAATAAACAAGATTTAGTTAAAATTAATGTTATTTTACTATACCTTGTTCATCTAAGAATTGATCTAGAATAATTTAACTTCAGTTCAATTATTTAAAAAAAAAGGTAAATTAGGGGGCCAAATATAGCACTTATCATATCTTGTCCTTTTATGCAGTTGGCTTTCAAAGTTCATATGATTAGAAAATGTCCAAAAAATTAGGAGTCAGTGTGCAAACATTTTTTCAGTAATTAAAGGTTTAGTCTAGAAGAGTTCCAAAATTAGAATAAAATACTGAAACATGAAGAGTGACCATCCTTAAATGCAAAATGTGTAATTTTTTTGTAAAACTTTTTTTTGTGCCAGCATGCTTTAGCATCATAACATAACTTTTATGTTGGGGAGTATTGCAATGCAAGGTTTAGCTCAGCAAAAACAAGAATTTAGGTATCACCAGTAAATTTTCCCTAAATCCTGTTTATGTCTCTTTGGTAATTAGTGAAGGTCACAATATTTAAATATTAAGATATGTTATAACTTAAAATACACATTATTGTACTTTTTGCACTTAACTTTTTACTCAAAATTTGTTAAGATTTGCTTTTCCTTGAATTTCATCAGCAGAATGGCATATGCTTTTACAATTTATGAGATATAAAAGCCTTTAATATGGTGTGTAGGTGTTAATATTTGTTTTGTGGGCATATCCTAATTTATTTATGTGAGCATTTTAATACCAAGCCTATTTGGTACTAAGGTTTTGTAATTTTAATTGTTTATGAATGTGGAAAACCTTTGCAAAACATTAGCTTATGTTATTTTTATACACACATACATTTGTTGTTAACATTAAAATCTGGATGTTTATAAACATTTGTCTTGTTTTTATACGACCGCAAAAAATTTGCGGACGTATTATGGTATGATGCTGTCGTCGTTGTCGTCGTTGTCGGTGTCTGTTAACTTTTTAGTGTTTCCACAATAACTTTAGTTCCAGTTATCCGATTGCTATGAAACTTGACAATGATGTTCCTTACCATAAAAGGATGAATGGGATTGATTTTGGGGGTCCCCCCATTTTTCGTTTAGAAATTAGGGGCCAAAAAAGGGCCAAAAATACTACTTTTTTGATTGTTTCCACAATAACTTTAGTTCTAGTTATCCGATTGCTATGAAATTTGACAGTGATGTTCCTTACCATACAAGGATGAATGGGATTGATTTTGAGGGGCCTCCTTTTTTTTGTTTCAAAATTAGGGGCCCAAAAGGGGCAAAAAATTCAAATATTTTACTTGTTTCCATCATTACTTTGGTCCTAGTTGGCCTATTGTTGTGAAATTTGTCAAGAATGTTTCTTACAATAAAAGAATGACCGCTTTTTCTCTGTTGTGTAATTAGGGGCCAAAAGGGGCCAAAATAAAAACTTTTTTATTTGTGGTCCGCTTTTGAAAAAATTTTTTGCATGTTTGTTCTTGTCAAATAGCACATACAAAATTAAGAATTAATTTTTGCGACCCCCCTTTTTTCCCCTATAACGTAATTAGGGGCCAAATGGGGCCGAAATCGAAATTTTTTTATTTGTGGTCCGATTTTGAAATTTTTTTTTGCAAGTTTATTCTTGTCAGTTAGCGAATCCCAATTTGAGAATTAATTTTTGCGACCATCCCTTTTTTCACTTGTTTTGTAATTAGGGGCCAAAAGGGGCCGTAATCAAAACTTTTTTATTTCTGATTTGTTTTTGAAAATTTTTTTTGCAAGTTTATTTTTGTCAAGTAGCGAATCCAAATTTGAGAATTTATTTTTGCAACCCCCACCCCTTTTTCACCTGTTACGTAATGTGGGGCCATAAGGGGCCGAAATTGAAACTTTTTTAATTTTTGTCCGATTTTGACAATTTTTTTGCAAGTTTCTTATCAAGTTGCAGATATATTTTTGTGTCCCCTTTTTAGCTCACCTGGACCGAAGGTCCATGTGAGCTATTACCATCACTTGGCGTCCGTCGTCGTCGTCTGTCGTCGTCGTCGTCTGTCGTCGTCGTCGTCTGTTAACAATTTTTCAAAAATCTTCTCCTCTGAAACTACCAAACAGAATTTAATGAAACTTGGTATGAATGATCCTTAGGGTGTCCTGCACCAAACTTGTGTTTTGATTTTTGATCCGATAAAAAACATGGCCGCCGTTACTAAAAATAGACTAGGGGGGTCAGACTACTGTTTTTGGCTTATAAATCAAAAAGTATAAGAGATAGAGGAAATCTGAGGCCACGCTACTGATTCAGCATCAAAAGCTCTACAAAAGTCTCCATTTGGTCAAAGTTGTCAGATGACCCCTTATAGGGGTTACGGCCCTTTAAAGGTGAAAAATAGCATTTTTTCATGTTTTTGGCCTACAGAATGAAAACTATTGCAGATAGAGATTAGCTGTTGCTTGCTTAAATGTTCAGCTCATTTAACTCTACAAAAGTCTCCATTGGGTCGAAGTTGTCAGATGACCCCTTATAGGGGTTACGGCCCCTTAAAGGTGAAAAATAGCCATTTTTCATGTTTTTGGCCTACAGAATGAAAACTATTGCAGATAGAGATTAGCTGTTGCTTGCTTAAATGTTCAGCTCATTTAGCTCTACGAAATTCTCCATAGGGTCGAAGTTGTCAGATGACTGCTTACAGGGGTTACGACCCCTGAAAAATAGCGATTTTTCATGTTTTTGGCCTACAGAATGAAAACTATTGCAGATAGAGATTAGCTGTTGCTTGCTTAAATGTTCAGCTCATTTAGCTCTACAAAATTCTCCACAGGGTCGAAGTTGTCAGATGACCCCTTATAGGGGTTACGGCCCCTGAAAAAAGTGATTTTTCATGTTTTTGGCCTACAGAATGAAAACTATTGCAGATAGAGATTAGCTGTTGCTTGCTTAAATGTTCAGCCCATTTAGCTCTACAAAATTCTTCATAGGGTCGAAGTTGTCAGATGGCCCCTTATAGGGGTTACGGCCCCTGAAAAATAGCCATTTTTCATGTTTTTGGCCTACAGAATGAAAACTATTGCAGATAGAGATTAGCTGTTGCTTGCTTAAATGTTCAGCTCATTTAGCTCTACAAAATTCTCCACATGGTCGAAGTTGTCAGATGACCCCTTATAGGGGTTACGGCCCCTGAAAAAAGTGATTTTTCATGTTTTTGGCCTACAGAATGAAAACTATTGCAGATAGAGATTAGCTGTTGCTTGCTTAAATGTTCAGCTCATTTAGCTCTACAAAAGTATAGGGTCAACATCAAGACCAGGTGAGCGATTCAGGCTCCTGGGAGCCTCTTGTTTTACTGTTACATTATTGGGGACCAAAAGGGGCCAAAATTGTAACTTTTTATGCCCCCGCGACGACATGTCGGGGGGCATTAAGTTTTACTCATGTCCGTCCGTACGTGAGTATGTACGTCCGTACGCATTTCCGTCAAGCTTTTCTCAGGAACCATACATGAGAATGATTTGAAACTTGGTAGGATGGTTGAGTATGACAAACTATACGTCCTTAGCGATTTTGAGACCTGTCGGACATCTACTTCCTGTTTGGGACTTAGGCCAATGTTAAAATATGTGAACATGACTATGAAAATTTCCGTCAAGCTTTTCTCAGGAACCGTACAGATTTTGAGACCTGTCAGACATCTACTTCCTGTTTGGGACTTAGGCCAATTTTAAAATATGTGAACATGACTATGGAAATTTCCGTCAAGCTTTTCTCAGGAACCGTACATGAGAATGATTTGAAACTTGGTAGGATGGTTCAGTATGACAAACTATACATCCTTAGCAATTTTGAGACCTGTCAGACATCTACTTCCTGTTCGGGACTTAGGCCAATTTTAAAATATGTGAACATGACTATGGAAATTTCCGTCAAGCTTTTCTCAGGAACCGTACATGAGAATGATTTGAAACTTGGTAGGATGGTTCAGTATGACAAACTATACGTCCTAAGCGATTTTGAGACCTGTCGGACATCTACTTCCTGTTTGGGACTTAGGCCGATGTGAATATTATATGATAATTTCCGTCAAGCTTTTCTCAGGAACTGTATACCAGAATGTTTTGAAACTTGGTAGGATGGATCAGTATGACAAACTGTATGTCCTAAGCTATTTTCAGACCTGTCAGAAATCTACTTCCTGTTTGGGGCCAGCGGGGGCATCCATGACCCATGGACACATTCTTTCTTTATTTATTTCTTGTCCGATTTTGAAATTTTTTTTTGCATGTTTGTTCTTGTCAAATAGCAGATACAAAATTAAGAATTAATTTTTGCGACCCCCCCCTTTTTCCCCCTATTACGTAATTAGGGGCCAAATGGGGCTAAAGTCGAAACTTTTTAATTTGTGGTCCGATTTTGAAAAAAAAAATTTGGAAATTTATTCTTGTCAGGTAGCGATTCTAAATTTAAGAATAAATTTTTAGGGCTGTAATCATAATTAAAAAAAAATTCTGGTTCGATTTTTAAATTTTTTCCCCAAACATTATTCTTTTAAAGAGTAGAATACAACATTCAAAATTTATATTTTTACCCCCTGGGTCGAAAGTCCATCAGAGAAGCATGTGTCAAAAACCTTTGTCAGTCCACCATGGGCTGCATGTGTCCAGAGCAATAGACTATCCATATTAGGCCTAAAACGTACAGGGTTCAACATGTTGCGGTCGTATCATGCTGCGCTCGGCGAAGCTTTTTATTGACAATTCTAGATGTTTTAGGTCAATAACAGTTTTGTTATGGAAGTTACTGAATTTTTTTATTTTGTAATTGCTCTTTGACAAGAAAAACCTTGTCACAATGTACATGCATATAATGTCTTGAAACACTTCCTGGGAGTCCTTTATAGGGCATACTGCATCAATCACAATGAATATAAAAAACAAGAATATGTCCAAAGACTTTATTTTAAGATTGAAAGCGAAATATCAAACCTCTATGACATATAGTTAGACAACTGTGATTGGAATTAAACATCCATGTTCAAAATGTCTTAAACCAGTTTAGCTAAGGAATCTAAAATTATTAAGGACCATTAACCTTAATGTACTACAGTATACAGTAAAATACAAAATATATCTTTTGTATTTTAAAAGCAGTTTGAATACTGGGACGAAATTTTATTTCACAGACAATCGAACGGACTGACAATGGTATTATAATATACAACTAGTGATCATAAGTCTTTGGAGCGAAGATATAATACATGTACTAAAATATGAATGAAATCACAATTTACTTTTCTACTCAAATCAATCACTACCTCTTCCTGGTGAATATATGTTTTTTTATGTTGAGAAAACTATGCGGTTTTCGGGAATAATTCATCACAGCGTAGTGGCACGTGGTAATACATAGTAAAACGTAGTAAAAACCTAGCAAAACCGCATCAATACATACTAAAACGTACCGTATACCTTGTAAAACGTGACAAATCCTAGTAATACCTGACAAAACGTAGTAAAACCTTACAAAACGGTTGATGTTAAACCTGGCCATACCTAGTTAAAACGTAGTAAAACGTGAGGAAACCTTGTGGCATATACTTAGTTAAACATGGAGACCGAAAACTTTGACAAACATGATGTTTTAAAACGTAGTAAAACAGGGAAGCTGATACGTGACAGTGTGACTGGGGCTTAACAGGTTTTTAGTTTTTAGCTCACCTGACCCGAAGGGTCATGTCAGCTATTGTCATCGTTAGGCGTCCGTCGTCCGTCCGTCTGTCGTCCGTTAACTTTTCTTCAAAGATCTTCTCTGAAACCACTGAAGGGATTGCATTGAAACTTTGTATACTTGATCTGTAGGATGTCCTCTACCAAGTTTGTGAATTATATACATGTCCACAAACCAACATGGCCGCTGTTGCTAAAAATAGAACAGGGGGGTCAGACCATTGTTTTTGGCTTATAACTCGAAAAGTATAAGAGATAAAGAAAATCCGAAGCAACCTTCCTTGTTCAGCATCAAAAGCTCTACAATTCTCTCCATTGAGTCGAAGTTGTGAATTCTTATAGGAGTTATTGCCCTTTAATCATCAAAATTGACCATATTTGCAGTTTTTGGACTATATCTTGAAAACCGTTAGAGCTAGAGGAA
The DNA here is from genome assembly GCA_963971305.1 of Arcuatula senhousia. Classification (NCBI taxonomy): domain Eukaryota; kingdom Metazoa; phylum Mollusca; class Bivalvia; order Mytilida; family Mytilidae; genus Arcuatula; species Arcuatula senhousia. The sequence continues at coordinate 35,460 of CAXARO010000372.1, read as the reverse complement.
AAGTAAGCATTGCAGAATTGTTAAGCTCATTCAGATCTACAAAAGTGATTTCAGGGTCAAAATTGTCAGACCAGCCATTTAAGAGTTATTCCCCTTTAACTGTTTTTTTTTCCATTAATTTTAACTGATTTTCAAAAATCTTCTTCTCTGAAACCATTGAAGAGATTGCTTTGAAACCTGGTACACTTGATCTTTAGGATGTCCTCTACCAAGTTTGTGAATTATATACATGTCGACCAACCAACATGGCCGCCATTGCTAAAAATAGAACAGGGGAGTCAGACCATTGTTTTTGGCTTATAACTCGAAAAGTATAAGAGATAGAAAAAATCCGAAGCAACTTTTCTTGTTTTCTTTTCTCAAAAGGTCCTTACAGGAGTTATTGCCTTTAACTTTTTTTTTCTATTAATTTAAACTGATTTCCGAAAATCTTCTCTGAAACCACTGAAAGGATTGTTTCGCAACTTTGTATACTTGAAAGTTTGTAAAATTTATTCAAACTTTGGCATAAGAGATCAGGTGAGCGATTCAGGCTCCAGGGAGCCTCTAGTTATAAAAGTTATCTTGGTACATTATTAAAACATATTACCTAAACAGAATGCCCTTGTAGCCCAATGTACAATGTTAAGAGCAAAAGACTTGTTCACCGTTACCTTAAAGCTATAGGTGGCTATGCTGAATGTGTCTGTAAGACCCAGATGATGCCTCCACAATGTTTATAAAAATCAACTCAAACTCTCTACTCTTAATTATTGAAAAAAAGACTTTGAAAACTCTTATTTTCCTAATATTTTCTAAGATCAAGGGCCATAATTTCAGTGAAAACCATTGGACTGGAATAAAATGCAAACTTCATAATAGACTCACATACCAAATATCAGCTCAATATTTGCAAGCATGTGGGGGGATCCATTGTAAAATTGGAAAGGCTTAAATGTTGGGTGCTACAAATGCCATACTGCAAATTAGGAAAGGGTTCAAAAATGTTTACAACATAGACCTGTATGTTTGATAGACTGGCAACTGTCAATTGTCCAGAATGTGTAAAATTTATTTTTTTGAGAAAGAGTTGGTTTATTTCTTTTACTTTTTTGCTTTTCTGTGATCATATTAAATTGATTAAGGAATGACTGTGTGAAAATTTCATGTGATGTGGTTGAGAAATAAGCTGTTTGTGAAAATATAAAATGAAAACCTGTAAAAATTCGTATTTTCGTGTAAAAAGAAGTGGTATATGCTCTTTTGATACTCCTGTCAAATGCTTTTAAAAAAATGCACAGATAAACACTCTAAATGTAACTAGATTTCAGAATTAGTGGTACCTTAGATCAGCAAAGTTATCAAGGCATGAAGCACCTGTGTTAGAATAACTCATTAAAGTAGAAATTTAAAAGGATCTTACCTGTCTAATGATTAATAAATGATCAGTTAGGTCCATTTAAATTTCTACTTTACTTTATATTCTTTTCATGAGTTATACTAACACAGAAGCTGCATTGCTCACTTACTTCACTGACCTGATAGTAAACCTCTTTCTTCTCTTAAGGAGGCTGGGGGTTCTAAAATGGAGCATCTTTTTCTGTCATCTTGCAAATTTTTAGCCTATGTGTCTGATTTAAAGACTTGTTACAGCATAAATGATGTAAAGTTTATTTCTTTATTCTATTTTATCAAGATAAACACTTCAAACGATAATAAGCATTTTCTTAAAAAATCTTATTTCAGGGGAGATATAATTGGCAGAAAAATGTGTGACTAATTTTTACAAAGAAATGTATTAGAAATATAGTTTCCTTAGATATCTTGAAATAACATACCATGACCCCATGTTTTTATTACAGAAATCAAAAGTATATCCAATTTTTAGCTCACCTGGGTCCATGTGAGCTATTGCCATCACTTGGCGTCCGTCGTCGTCGTCGTTAACTTTTCTTTGAAAATCTTCTCCTCCGAAACGACTGAAGGGATTACTTTGAAACTTTGCACACTTCATCTATGGGATGTCCTCTACCAAGATTGCACAAATGGTGACCGCCGTCCAAACAACATGGCCGCCATTACTAAAAATAGACTAGGGGGGTCAGACTACTGTTTTTGGCTTGTAAATCAAAAAGTATAAGAGATAGATGAAATCTGATGCCACGCTACTGCTTCAGCATCAAAAGCTCTACAAAAGTCTCCATTGAGTCGAAGTTGTCAGATGACCCCTTATAGGAGTTACGGCCCTTTAAAGGTGAAAAATAGCATTTTTTCATGTTTTTGGCCTATAGAATGAAAACTATTACAGATAGAGAAAAGTTGTTGCTTGCTTAAATATTCAGCTCATTTAGCTCTACAAAAGTCTCCATAGGGTCGAAGTTGTCAGATGAACCCTTATAGGGGTTACAGTCCCTAAAATAACGTTTTTTCATGTTTTTGGCTTAGTGAATGAAAACTATAGCAGATAGAAAGAAGCTGTTGCTTGCTTAAATGTTCAGCTCATAAAGCTCTTCAAAAGTCTCCATAGGATCGAAGTGTTCAGATGACCCCTTACTGGGGTTACAGCCCCTAAAATAACGTTTTTTTCATGTTTTTGGCTTAGTGAATGAAAACTATAGCAGATAGAGAAAAGCTGTTGCTTGCTTAAATGTTCAGTTCATTTAGCTCTACAAAAGTTTTCATTGGGTCAAAGTTGTCAGATGACCCCTTATAGTGGTTACGGCCACTAAAATAATGTTTTTTCATGTTTTTGGCTTATAGAATGAAACTATAGTAGTTGCTTGCTTAAGTGTTCAACTCATTTAGCTCTAGAAAAGTGTTTACATGTTTAGGGTTGACTCAGACCAGAGGAGCGATTCAGGCTCCTGGGAGCCTCTTGTTATTATTTTACACAAATTTGTAGAAAAAATTCTACATCAGGTTTTTATACGACCGCAATTTTTTTGCGATCGTATTATGTTATGGCGATGTCGTTGTCGTTGTCGTCGTTGTCGTCGTTGTCGTTGTCGTTGTCGTCGTTGTCGTTGTCGTTGTCGTCGTCTGTAGACACTTTGGTTTCCGTGCAATAACTTTCGTTGTAGTTAACTAATTGTTACAAAATTTTGATATGATGTTTATAACCACTAAAGGAAGGTTGGTATCGCATTTGGGGTTTCTGGCCCCTACCGTTTTAGAGAAAAGGGCTAAAACGGGTGTATTGACAAAACGTCTGTAGAATGTTTAATTTTCATCCGATTTTGATCATTCTTTTTTTATTGTATTCCTAAATAAATTCTGTTAATATAATGTAACGACATTTTTGATGTATTTTGTACCGTTACATTGCTATAAGGGGTCAAAAAGGGGCCACACCAAAAAAAATCGACTTTTTTATTTGTGGTCCGATTTTCAAACTCTTTTTTTTCATTGGAATCCTTGTAAAAATCCCTGTCTGCGTTTTACAATCAGATTTTCAATATCTCTTACCGTTTTCGAGAAATTATGGGTCAAAGGGGCCAAAAACACCAATTTTAAGTTTGTCAAGGCAAATAGTTTTATACTTAAAATTAAGTTGTAGTGGGCCAGCCAATTGTTATGAAGTTTAAATATGATGATAATATCCACTAAAGGAATGTTGGTTTTATATGTGGGGTTTGTGGCCCCTACTGGTTTAGAAAAAAGGGCCAAAGGGGCTTAAACAGGTGTATTGACAAAATTGTTGTAGAATGTTTATTATTCATTCAATTTTGAAAATTCTTTTTTTGTTGAAGTGTTCATAAAATTCTGTGTACTAAATGTGTCAATGAATTTGATATGTATTTCACTATTACATTGCTACAGGGGGCTAAAGACAGGCCACGCCCATAAAATCAACTTTTTAGCTCACCTGACCCGAAGGGTCATGTGAGCTATTGTCATCACTTGGCGTCCGTCGTCCGTCCGTCGTCCGTCGTCCGTAAACTTTTTAAAACGTTAACTCCTCTGACACCATAAGTCCAATTGCAACCAAACTTGGTATGGTTGCTCATTAGCATTCGGTGCTTAGAACTGATGTGGGGATTTTTGATTCGTCGTAAAACATGGCCGCCATGGCTAAAAATAGAACATAGGGGTAAAATGCAGTTTTTTGCAAATAACTCAAAAACGGCTACAGATATCAAAATTCTGGCATGGGGTAAAAGTGATCAGCACCTCAAGATCTACCTACCCTGAAATTTTGAAGAAAATCCAACCACCCATGTAGGAGTTATTGCCCTTTTTGTGGATTTTTAGCAAATTTTGCACCTGTTTAACTCAATATCTTGAAAACTATACTAGATATTTGAGAAATTTAAATTGCATATTGTTAAGCACATCAAGATCTACAAAATATGTAACAGGGTCAACGTTGTAGGACCTTTCCTTTTAGGAGTTATTGCCCTTAGAACGTCAAAATTGAGCATTTTAACAGCATTTCCTCATTACATTGAAAACGTTAACTCCTCTGACACTTTAAGTCCAAATGGAACCAAACTTGGTATAGTTGTTTATTAGCATTAGGTGTATAGAACTGATGTGGGGATTTTTGATTGGTCGTAAAACATGGCCGCTGTGGCTAAAAATAGAACATAGGGGTAAATGGCAGTTTTTTGCAAATAACTCTAAAACGGTGACAGATTTCAAAATTTTGATTGGGTACAAAAGTGATCAGCACCTCAAGATCTACCAGCTCTGAAATTTTGAAGAAAATCCAACAACCCATGTAGGAGTTATTGCCCTTTTTGTTGATTTTTTGCAAATTTTGCACCTGTTTAGCTCAATATCTTGAAAACTATACTAGATATTTGAGAAATTTAAATTGCATATTGTTAAGCACATCAAGATCTACAAAATATGTAATAGGGTCAACGTTGTAGGACCTTTCCTTTTAGGAGTTATTGCCCTTAGAACGTCAAAATTGAGCATTTTAACAGCATTTCCTCATTACATTGAAAACGTTAACTCCTCTGACACTTTAAGTCCAAATGGAACCAAACTTGGTATAGTTGTTTATTAGCATTAGGTGTATAGAACTGATGTGGGATTTTTGATTGGTCTAAAACATGGCTGCTGTGGCTAAAAATAGAACATAGGGGTAAATGGCAGTTTTTTGCAAATAACTCAAAAAGGGTGACTGATTTTTAGATTTTGATAGAGAACAAAAGTGATCAGCACCTCAAGATCTACCAGCTCTGAAATTTTGAAGAAAATCCAACAACCCATGTAGGAGTTATTGCCCTTTTTGTTGATTTTTTGCAAATTTTGCACCTGTTTAGCTCAATATCTTGAAAACTATACTAGATATTTGAGAAATTTAAATTGCATATTGTTAAGCACATCAAGATCTACAAAATATGTAATAGGGTCAACGTTGTAGGACCTTTCCTTTTGTGAGTTATTGCCCTTAGAACGTCAAAATTTAGCATTTTAACAGCATTTCCTCATTACATTGAAAACGTTAACTCCTCTGACACTTTAAGTCCAAATGGAACCAAACTTGGTATAGTTGTTTATTAGCATTAGGTGTATAGAACTGATGTGGGATTTTTGATTGGTCTAAAACATGGCCGCTGTGGCTAAAAATAGAACATAGGGGTAAATGGCAGTTTTTTGCAAATAACTCAAAAAGGGTGACTGATTTTTAGATTTTGATAGAGAACAAAAGTGATCAGCACCTCAAGATCTACCAGCTCTGAAATTTTGAAGAAAATCCAACCACCCATGTAGGAGTTATTGCCCTTTTTGTTGATTTTTTGCAAATTTTGCACCTGTTTAGCTCAATATCTTGAAAACTATACTAGATATTTGAGAAATTTAAATTGCATATTGTTAAGCACATCAAGATCTACAAAATTTGTAATAGGGTCAACGTTGTAGGACCTTTCCTTTTAGGAGTTATTGCCCTTAGAACGTCAAAATTGAGCATTTTAACAGCATTTCCTCATTACATTGAAAACGTTAACTCCTCTGACACTTTAAGTCCAAATGGAACCAAACTTGGTATAGTTGTTTATTAGCATTAGGTGTATAGAACTGATGTGGGGATTTTTGATTGGTTGTAAAACATGGCCGCTGTGGCTAAAAATAGAACATTAGGTTAAACTGCATTTTTTTTGCAAATAACTCAAAAAGGGTGACAGATTTTTAGATTTTGATTGAGAACAAAAGTGATCAGCACCTTTAGATCCACCATATTGTCAGATGACCCCCTTATTAATCTTATGACCCTTTCAACGTTAAATAGATTTTGCCTTATAACCTTTACTTCAGCCACATATGTCAGGTGAGCGATTCAGGCTCCTGGGAGCCTCTTGTTTATGTTTGGTCCGATTTTCAAAATCTTTTTTTCATTAGATTCCTTGTGAAAATCCCTGCCTTATTTTTAAATGGGATTTGCAATATCTTTTACTGTTTTTGAGAAACTAGGGGTCAAAGGGCCAAAATTGTAAATTTTTACATGTATATTATAAGGCTTTTTGTATTAGATGTTGATGTAAATATATATGTGTCAAAAATGCATTTTAGTCCACCACAGGATGCATGTGTCAAAAAGCTTTGTAAGTCCACCATGGGCTTCATGTGACCAAAGCAATGGACTATCCATATTAGGCCTCCAACGTACAGGGTTAAACTTGTTGCGGTCGTATCATGCTGCGCTCGGCGTAGCTTTTTATTAAAATATATACATTTTTATAATTTTCCCTATGCAATCTATACAAATTTCCTAAAGACTGAAACCTAATTATTTCAAAAATAAGCACCGTGACCTATTGTTTTTATACGACCGCAAAAAATTTGTGGTCGTATAATGTTATGACGATGTCGTCTGCGTCTTGTGTCTGCGTCTGCGTCGTCTGGGGACATTTGGTTTCCGTGCGATAACTTGAGTAGATATTGACCGATTGTTATGAAATTTTGATATGATGTTTCTATTCACTAATGCTGGCGTCACACTGTCCCGATTTTGACATACGATGGACACACGAATGTGAAAATTTCAACTTCGTGCGAAGTTAGTCCCGAACTTGCTAAAAATCAAAATCAAAACCGAAGGGTATACGATTAGAACCGATGGCTAAGCGATCGGAAAAGTAACACATACGAATAGCTGCGAACCGATTACGAAGTTGTTACGATGTTATCAAGATTAGTCGAGAATTAGATCCGAAAGAGACACGAATTTATACGACGGCTGTACGACGTCGTGTTTAGCATACGATGGGTCTACGAAGCATCACGATGGGTATACGAAGTATGAAATATAGTAACGCGATTCGCAATAAGATTATATAATTTAGTATATATAAATTGTCCTTTGCAGCCTCTAATTAGTATTTATGGATAACAAGTTAAAACGATGGCTCTCCAAGCAAACCCCTGCTGTCCCTGATGTCGATCAGTAAGAGTAGATAAGACATTTGATGTAGAGCCTGTTAAGATAGAACAAAAAAGATGACGCTACTTTATCTTGTTTTGTTCGTGTGAGTTGACCGAAGCACACATAATCTGAAAACAAGAATAATATGTTGTAACTATGTAGAAAGTTTAACAATTTTAGCTGTTGCGAACGATTCTTGAACAAAGCGTGTCCACCTTGTAATACATAACTTTGTTACCGGTCCTATACCGGTATCTAAGTCTAAAGGTCCCGTAAATATTTGCGGACCGAAACGGAATGTTAACTTGATCTCAGTAACCCGTAATGGTGGACTGGCATACAGTACATACCAAAGAGAAGTTTAATACCTATAATTAAGGGTTTAGAAAAAAGTGTGGGAAACTGATATTTCAGTGAAATTCCCAAGTTCAAAGGGTCCAAACTTTGTAAAAAAATGCGGACTGGAACAACGCGTTTACTTAATCTTTAACTCATCATGGTAAGACTCGCATACCAAAAATCAGTTTAAAGTTTAATATATATAAGGTTTTTTTAAAAAGTGCGAAAAAGTTATTGTGACAGCGAGACGGCCGGGCCGGACAGACACACAAACGGGCAGACGGAGTGCAAACCTAAAGTCCCTTCGGCTTTTGTTGGTAGGGGACTGATAAAAACTAAAGTAAGTTTAAAATGTTTAAACCTTTATTTCTGATATTGAAATCTAAGTATTAAAAGGTGCCACAAAAGCCTGGACGAGAACGCGAAAGAGGGAAGCGCCTGGCTGGAAAGAAAAGGACGAAAAGAAAAGCGTCAGAAAATTCTAGATCCAGACTGTCTTCGCTTTGTTTTGTCTTTTCTTCTTGAACTTTTGAGACTGATCATTCTAGTTTCATTTTTTTTAATTTCCTTTATCAATTTTTCGAAACTAAAAAAAATATGAATAAAGAATTAATGAGGATACTTGTATCATAAGCTGCTGTCTTGTAAGTCTTCTCCTGCTGCATTTTAATTATGGGGGGGGGGAAACAGAGCTATATACATGTACTAACTTTTCTTTTTCAAAACGATTTATTGTAACACGCCCCTAACTGAAATGGATTAATAAATGTTCCTCGATAAGGCACTTTTGACACGTTTGATATTTTTTTTACTTCAGAAATCCTACTGCTTTGACCAGTGCCGTGTTTCCATCTCCATGCCATTACTCTATGCCATTACATTAGTTACTACGGATATACGAATACAAAGCGAGGTCTTTGCGACGCCGTGTTTCCTTCGCACCACCTTCGGAGAGCTTCTTGTTTTATTCGTGCCGCCATCGTAAGATAAATTAAGCCGACGACACTTAGAAGGCAACACGAAATCAGAAAATGCTTTCACGAAGGCATTACGATAGAAAGGATGGATTAACGAACACAACACGAACAAGGACCTTCGCACGAACCTTCGGGAGTTTTTTAACATGTTAAAAAATTAGGAAGGCATTACGAAGTTGCTTCCGAAGTTGGAATATTTCAGCCGATGGTGCTACGATGGTAAAAGATGGCAACACGAATAGTGCGATTTGAATACGATCACTCCCGATTTTGAAAATATCCATAATCGTGTTTCCATCGGGGTCAAAATCGGGATAGTGTGACGCCAGCAGGAAAGTTGGTATAGCATTTGGGGTTTCTAGCCCCTACGGTTTTAGAAAAAAGGGCCAAAAGGGGCTAAAATGGTTGTTGTGACAAAACTTCTGTAGAATGTTTATTTTTTATCTGATTTTGATCATTCTTTTTTTATTTAATTCCTCATTAAATTCTGTCAACTAAATGTGTCATTGGTTTTGATATATATTCCACCGTTACATTGCTACAGGGGATCAAAAAGGGGCCACACCCAAAAATTCAACTTTTTTATTTGTGGTCCGATTTTGAAAATCTTTTTTTCATTTGAATCCTTGTGAAAATCCCTGCCTGTGTGTTTCAATCAGATTTGCAATATCTCTAACCATTTTTGAGAAATTAGGGGTCAAAGGGACAAAATCGCCATTTTTATTTAAATTTTGTCGATGTTATTAAATTAAGCTGAAGTGGACCAGACAATTATTGTGAAGTTTTATTATGAAGGTTTTATCCACTGAAGGGAGGTTGATACTGAATTTGGGGTTTGTGGTCCCTATTGTTTAAGAAAAAAGGACCAAAAGGGGCTAACATGGGAGCATTGACAAAACTTGTAGAAATTTTATTATTCATTCAATTTTGAAAATTCTTTTTTTTTGTTGAATTGCTCATTGAAATCTGTCAACTTGATGTGTCAATGGTTTTAAAATATATTGCAGCTTTACATTGCTACAGGGGGCCAAAGACATGCCACGCCCATAAAATCAACTTTTTATTTTTGGTCTGATTTTCAAATTTTTTTTTCATTTGAATCCTTGTGAAAATCACTGCCCGTATTTTCAATCAGATTTGCAATAATTAAGGTCTTTCCCTTCCACAGAAGGAAAGACCTTACTGTATTTCTTATGATTATTATTATTATTATTATTTTTTTTTTTCCGCCACAAAAAAAAAGAAGAAATACTTAACGTAACATTACGAAACTTCATACCATAAACCGACACTATAAGGGCATGACTTGAGTAACCCTGCGAAACCGATCTATTTTTAGTAACGGAGTTATCTGCCCGTAACCCAAAAACCTTGTTTGCAGATTAACTCAATAACCGTAACCGTTATCAAAAATCTGAAGCCGGGAAAATGTTGCTAGACTCATGGTCATGATTCGTCACGCAAAAAAAAATTTTTCGATCAACTTCCTGGTTACGCGTTTTTGACTCGAAAAGTGTCGCGACTCGTCGAAATTTTTTTTCTTCAAAACGGTTAGTCCTAGAGACTTGGGACCTTCACCAATCATCCTAAGTGACATATGTTACATCTAAAAATGTCAAGGTCAAAGGTCAAATCTCAAGGTCAGAGGTCATGATACACCTTGTTTGCAGTATAGCTCAAAAACCATACAAAATTGAAGCAGACATGTAATGGGGAAAATACTCGTCTCATTTAGACCTTTATTTGATATAAAGGGTCGAACGCTGTACGACAAACTGTTTTCGAGTTATGGCCCTTAACACGTTTCGGCTTATCCTTTTTTCGCTTATAACTTTTAAACCGTCAGAGATAATATAGTAAACATATGGGTTTTTTTTGACCGTCATTATGGGCCCTTCAATTTAAGACCAAAGTCGAATGGTTACGGGCAGCCATTTTCAAAATGGCTGACACCGTAAACAGTTTTTATTAAATTACACTTAAACCGTACAAAATTGAAGCGGACAATACATGGAAAAAATGTTCGCCATGTCGAAATCTACAAAAAGTGTTTCAGGTGCGAAACCGTAAAACTTGTCGTTTTTGAGTTATCGCCCTTGATTCTTATTTTAAAAATGATTTTTTGTTAATAACTTTTTAACCATAAAAGATGGTGAATGAAACATAGGGTTCAATTGAAAGAGAATTAAATTACCTACAATTTGAACCCAAACAGTACATGATTCGATTAAACGGTTCCAAAATGGCGGCCAAAACAAGTTTCGCGAAACGCGTTTTTTGCCAATAACTTGAAAACCATAACAGATAGTATAGTAAACATGTATACTTAAATGAATCAGTATATATAGAGCCACAATTTGAGTCAAAGGTCAAAGGTCATAGGTCAAGGTTATTCCCTAGCAACAAGGTAACATTAATGAAAAGTCCATAGCAACCATATATATTCTAAACCAAGACTACTTTCTGAGTTTAGATGTAAGTTTTTGCAACCGGAAGTGACATTTAGTCCATAGCAACCGACATAAAAGTCCTTAGCAGCCATACTTTTTCTGACTCTAGGACCCCTTATCTTCATTCTGGAGCCTATATCACAATAATTGGCAACATCTTGTCATATACAAAGTGACTCAAATGTCTTTAGTACTTAACAAAAACATAAGACAGGGAAAGACCTCACATTTGTTCTCTGAACAAATGACTTTTAATTCCTACTGTTTTTTTTTAAATAGGGGTCCAAAAGGACCAAATATGTCAATTAATATAAGACCTTTTCTATAAGATGTTGCTGTGAATATATATGTGTCAAATATGCATTTTAAAGTCCACCACAGGGTTCATGTGTCAAAAATCTTTGTAAGTCCACCATGGGCTGCATGTGACCAAAGCAATAGACTATCCATATTGGGCCTCCAACGTACAGGGCTCAACATGTTGCGGTCGTATCTTGCTGCGCTCGGCGTAGCTTTTTATTATGGTATATTTTCAATGCTCATTCTAATGTTAATTTACTATAAAAGTTTGAAAAAATCCTATGTCAAGTATTTAGACCCCCAACCACCTTAAGAAACCTAATTTGCAAACCTGTTAATGTCATTTAAATTCAATTGAAAAAGGTACCACTATTCTGAAATTGAGTATAAAAATCTTTTGGGCTGTTCAGACTTTACAGTTGTATACTTTTCAAATGTTTAATTTATATATTAATATAGGAAACCTCATTGATAAAACTAAAAATGTACGATTTAACTAATATGTGAATCAATTCTAATATACAGGTCTATGATTAAAGTAAACAAGAGGATCCAAGGAGCCTGAATCGCTCACCTGGTTTTATGAATTAATGTAACAATATTTCACTTTGCCAACACTTCATCATGGCAATGAAATCATTGGAAAGCTGTTAATTAAGCTAAGCATTTAAGCAAGCAAATGGGTGGCACAAACTTCTATGAAACACAATCTAAGTATCACGTATGATCTACTATTTTGTCATTTAACAGGCCATAACTCTTATAAGGGTCATCTGATGATTAAGGCCTAATGGAAATTTTGTAGATCTAAATTAGCTGAAAATTTAAGCAAGCAACAGCTTTTTTATAGGCAAAAAACATGATAAAACGCAAATTTAGGGGCCGTAACTTCTAAAAGGGGTCATCTGTCAATTTCAATCAATGGACAATTTTGTAGAGCTCAATTAGCTAAACATTTAAGCAAGCAAACTTTTTTCCCTATCTACTAACGTTCACAATCTATAAGGCTAAAACCACTATTTTCGGTCTTTTAAGGCGCCATTATCCATATAAGGAGTCATTCAAAAATTTTAACCTAATGGACAATATTGTAGATCTCAATAAGCTGAACATTTAACCAAGCAAAACCTTTTCTTTATCTTCTATAGTTCACAAACTATAAGGCTAAAACCATAATTTTGGGGGTTTAAGGGGCCGTAACTCCTACAAAGGGTCATCTGACAATTTCGACCTATGGACAATTTTGTAGAGCTTAATAAGCATAACAATATGCAATTGAAATTATTTCAATATCTTCTATAGTTCTTGAGAAATAAATCAAAATAAGTGCAAAAAGCAGAAAAAATTAAGATAAGCGGCAATAACCCCTACACGGTTTGTTGTAATTTATTAAAAAAAATTGGGTAGGTAGATCTTGAAGTGTTGATCACTTTTACTCTGGCCAGAATTTTATTATCTGTCCCCGTTTTTGAGTTATTTGCAAAAAAACTGCTGTTTGATCCCCTGTTCTATTTTTAGCAAATCAAATTGGTTTTAGTTTCAGAGAAGAAGATTTTTGAAATTGTTTACAGACGATGACCATTATTTTCTTTTTTGGCCTTTAAGGGGCCATAACTCCAATAAGGGGTCATCTGACAATTTCGACATAATGGACAATTTTGTAGAGCTTAATTAGCTGAACAATATGCAATTTGATCTTTTATGTCATCCTTTGCTGTCTTGTTTCATCAAATGATTTTTTAGCCTTGAATGATTTTCTATTAAATTATATATTGTCACGTTTCAGAACCAAATAGCTATACAAAGGCGGACTGTTTATCAAATTCTTAAGCCCAATTAAAACAAGAATCAAAATGGTTAAATCATCTATGGTTTAACAAACAAAGAAACTGCATAGACCATGTCGACCCTGTAAATTTAAAATGAGCCTATAGATAAAACTGATCATGAAACCACATCTGACGAGATATTTCTTTTTTTTTTTAATTTGTACCTTGATATTATAAACAATGGAGATAGATGTGAAAAAACCTAAATTTTATTTATTTTACAGTTCATAAAAACGGTTCAAATGTGACAAAATCGTATTTTTTTTCTTATGGCTTCCTGTGACCAAGCACGAATTTCAGCCAAGTGCCAGTTTTGTGAGAAACGTGTTATCACGGCGAATTGTCTTCAATGTGAACTATTTCTTTGTGAAAAGTGCTCTTCAAAGATTCATTCTAAGAGTAAAGCCATTAAGGATCACCTTATATTTAACATAAAAGATCTTGGAAGTATACACGTGGCAGGAGTACACAGAAAAATTGACATGGACAACCTGATATGCGATATTCACGACAGTCAGAAATGTGTTTCATTTTGTAATACTTGTTGCAAAGCAATATGCTTGAAATGCATTCGGGATACTTGTCAAAACCATGAGCATGAGGATATATATAAATGTTATGAGCTTAAATATTCTAAGATTAAAGACTTGCATGACAGAATTGATAATGACTTGCCATTTTATGAAGCTGAAGAAATCCGGGGTAACCAAGCATTATATGAAACAAGAAAACAAAAGAAAGAAATGAGAGAACGAATAATAAAGCAAGATGAGGAATTAAAAGAAGAAATAACAAAATACTCAGAGAACTTGCTAGATCAAGTAATTGGTATATTCAATCCTTTAGAATTTGAAATTTTGGAAAAATTAGAGCAATTAAAGCAGAGTAAGAACCGTCTTCAGCTAGACAAAGAAACTGCCAATAAAATACTTCACTCATATAATGCTTTAGATGTTTTAGAAGAAGTTAATTTCAAAGATCAAAGTCTTCCAGACAAAGTTGAACATAAGTTTGAGACACCCAATGCTACATTCATTCGAGGAACTTTTTCAAACATTTCTTTTGAAAAGATCTTTGGAAGTATAGATATACTTCCAGAGTTCAAGCTAAATAGATCATATCAGAGATCGCTTGCAAGTGTAAATTGCATTTTTCATTCTGGTTATGATGTAATATTCATTGGAAGCTTCGACATTGGAAAATTAAAAAAAGTAAGATATTCAAACGACGAGCTGAACGCATTCAGAACGCTGGATATTGATGTTTATGACATAGACATGATGGAAAATGGAAATCTACTCATCTCCTCCGGATCAACTGAACTCATAGTCTTTTCAAGATTTGGATTACTACATGCATACAAAACATTTTCCCCATTACAAACATTAGGTGTACATGTAAACGAGCAAAAAGAAATTTTAGTATGTCTAAAGGACGAATCAACATCTTCAACTGAGATTATTACAAGACAGGTTGTTGTCTTAAACAAGTCTGGTGACATAAAACACACATATGAGTATGGTGTTAACAATGAACGACTGTTCACATACCCTGCAAGAATTACAACTCGTGGGGATAATATATTTGTTGTAGATAAACTGAAACCTTCAGGCGAGGGGAGGGTAGTTGTAATTAATTATAGGGGAGAAATGAAATGGGTCTACAATGGATGTGGGAGTGGGACAAAAAAACAAAAATTTTATCCCAGTGACATTGAAGTGACAACTTCAAATAAGATTCTTATTTCTGATTGTCAAGTCCATGCCTTACATGTACTGAGCTTTACTGGAGAGTTAATTGTCTGTTACAGTGTAATGGATTTAGGTATAGAGTGTCCTGTTAGCCTGGCTTTAGATTCTAGTGGGTTGTTGTGGGTCGGATGTAGTGACCATTACCGTTGTAATCTACCCAAACTTTATGTTGTAGAGTTATTGAACATATAAATTCTGTTTATAAGATAGGGCTTAAACAATAAGGTGCAAGAGGAAAATATTTGATTCTTCTTGAAAAGCAGGAATCACTGTCTCGATAATAATGTGAATTATTTTGTTTTCAATTTTAGAATTATTGGGTTGTTCGGTCACTCGTTGAATATTTCCTCATATTCGGAATCATTCGTTAGTTATACTATATTTTTTTTTGTTTTCAATTTTAGAATAAACTGGCACATTTTTTTATCCCCGAGCCCAACGGAGTTGGGGAGGCGATATAGCGTTTGGTTCGTTCGTTCGTACGTACGTTATGGTTTTTGTTTTGTCAATAACTTGGGAACTAAACATAACAGAAGGTTGATATTTGGTCAGTGGGTACATCTTTGATGTTAGTCATCATCAGTACCAAGATTAAGTGACCTTGACCTATATTTTTCGGATGAATGACTCAGGTTTTAGTTAAGGTATATATCTCAGCAACTGCAAGTGATAGAAAGATGATATTCGGTCAGTGGGTACATCGCATCCGTACCAAAATTAAGTGACCTTGACCTATATTTTCTGCATGAATGACTTAGGTTAAAGTTTTGGTTAAGGTCCATATCTTAGCAACTACAAGTGATAGATCGATAATATCGGGGCAGTGGGTACATCATGGATAGTAACCAGCATCTGTACCAAGTTTAAGTGACCTTGACCTATGATTCCAATTAGTAGAGGAACGATATTTGGAAAGTGTGTATATCTTGGATATATAATTGACATTTGTTCCAGTTTTTGGTCATCTTGACTTACATTTCAATGTAACGGGCGAGGGGATTAGCTGTCTTGTACGACTGCTCCATTTCTTTATTTCAAATATATAAGTAAAAAGTAAACTTGGGATATAATGGTACTCAACATAATGGTTCAATTGTTTTTCCTACTCTCAGATCATACAAATGTGGATTTGTCAAAGAGTTTTTGTAACATGTGTAATATTGCCCTTTACCGGATTTGAGATGCACTATAAATAATTAAATAGGTAACAAGCAACAAGCAGCGCGTTGCTAAAAACAGTTATTAATTACAATGTTCAGTCACAATAACATTCATAAAGGTTAGAGCTGCTGGTGTTCCAGCGGTTTAATCCGCCGAGGTTGGTCGCATTTTAAACCATTGATTTTGACTTTAGTGGATTTACGACCTTGAAATGTCCAAATGCTCATATTGTAATATAACAACATGGATGGTCATATATTAAGTTTATGCATGCAAAACATGTTAAAATTCGGGAAGACAGCATACATTACATTAACATACAAATAATATAAGTAAGTAATAGAAAATAAAGAGATGTGGAATAAGTGTACGCGACACAGCCCATAATTAAACGGCAATTTAGAAAAACCACAATGGAAAACCGCCAGCAGCCTTCAACGAGGCCATTTGGCACTGCTCGCGGTTCTGCAATTGGCCCATGGTCTAAATAAGATGCATATACATGTAATTCAAATCCAGCCCTGAAATGGTCACAGATAGATCCCGTTCTCAAACAAGGAACAGAAAACATCAAAAAGACAAGTACAAACGAAAGCTTTGTCAAAGATTCCTGACTTAGGACAGGCACATGTAATATGTGGCGGGGTTAAACTAGTTTTTTTTTTGCCCAACCTTCCCCCTATCAATATTCCTAGACAAAGCACAAAAACTAAACACACAATAAAAATCAAATCGATCAAAGTCCAATTCTACTAGAGAGAACCTAAGACAAAAAACAAGAACAAACAAAAGGACGGTAAAGGAACTCTCTATAGAACACTCGCTGTTGCTGACAGCTAGCTGAGAATCATCCATCGACTGATGTAAAAAAATCAAACATATCGATTTTAAATCCGACACAACACTTCAAACAATAATGATTTAGTGAAGTGTCATCACACAAAACCGACACACTTGATTGCTATGATGCTTAAAAATGACAATAGTAAAAACGTTTATGGAAGTTTTAAAGCAAGTATCAAGTTTTCAATATTTCTGCCAAAAACACTAAATTCAAAGATTTAACCAAGATATTCATTTCATATCCTTTCCGTGATAAATTTTGAAGCCAATTTTTCATTTCTAATGGATTGCTTTTAAATTTGTGAGCTTTATAAACAAACATTACCATAAAATTCAGGATGTGATATTCCTTTCAATAAAGGAAAGTGACGTGTACAATTAATTTTTTCAATAAGAGATCGATACTTGTGGAAGAATTTAGAAAAAGATTTTACTAATTTGTGGTATCGATAACCTTGTTTTAATAATTTTTCAGTAATAAAACGGTTTTTATTATTAAAATCAGAAACAACTGCAGATCCGAGCATATCTTACTAACTGTGAAATGTAAACCCCGTATGACGGCGCTAGTGGAACATCTCCTTCAAGAAAAGGGAAATTTATAATAGGGAAGGTAAAGTCGTCACGTTTATCATATACTTTGGTATGTAATTTTTCGTCAATAATACTTAAATCTAAATCTAAAAAAAAGGACATTTATCACCGGTGACATTAGATTTGTCAAGGTTAATTCAGAAGGATAGATATCTGTAATAAAATTAGAAAATGAAGGATGGTTGAGTGCAAGAATGTCATCTAAAAGTATAATTGAAAGTTTCGATTAGGTTCTGTTTGTTCGGGTCTTTTTGTAATTTAGCCATAAATTGTGATTCATAACAGTATAGGAAAAGGTCGGCTATAAGTGGCGCACAATTAGTACCCATAGGAATACCAATAATTTGGCGATAAATTTGTTTACCAAAACGTATGTAAATATTATCTAACAAATCATTTAGAGCAGTAATAGTTTCTGCATCAGTCCAGTTAATGTAACCCTTTTGAGTCTCGTTACTAAAAAATGATTTACTAAATGATTTTGAAACTCAAGAACAGATATAATCACTTTTAGATTTGTCAAAACACCATTTAACCAAATATTCAAATTTCGTTTAATCAAATTATGTGGAAGGTTTGTATATAAAGTAGAAAAATTGTAACTATCAACGGTATGAAAAGTATTTTCAAATGCACGAAGCTTGTCCAAAACATCAAGAGAATTTTTTACACTCCAAAAATAATTAATTCCACTGTTTTCGAATACCCTTTCACAGTATTGAATAAATAGATTCCTTCATAGTAGTTAAAGTAAGAGATAGAACTTTGGAAATATGGGTTAAAGAACACTTACTTGAAGCAGAGATAAAACGAGATTTATATAGTTTTTGTGCAATTTAGGTATCGAGTACATAGTAGGTAACTTAATAATTTTAAATTTTAAGTTTATTATAAGTAAGTATGTAAAACTTTATTTTGATTCGGCATGATAACTTAAAATTTAAAATTATTAAAAATCTATTAAATTCATATGTAATATCCTAAAGGATACCACCAATTTGACTACGATGAGTGACAAAATTCATAACTTGATGGCTTGGACGTCACCCGGGTTACCAAGGTCCTCTTTTGCTACCTCTAGGAACAAGGTAGTAAATGAATTTTTTGCTCCTATGAATATCCTAAAGGATACATTCAATATGACTTACGTACAGCCAGAGGGAAATTATTATTACAAAACTTCCGATTCATTTTGAATTATAAAATAATACTCTATTAAACTTACGGACGTTCTAAAATACAAAAATTAACTGACAAATCATATTCCCCACCCTCTAATTCGACTTGCAGATCTAAAACTGGTAAAAAATCAACTTGTAAAACCTGCGTTATGCTTATTATTTCTCCTGAATTTACCAGCAATTTAACCGGTAAAGTAAATAAAACTTTATCTGACGTCCATCTGGACTTCTACCGAAAATGTCATTTATGTTATTGAATTTACTTTGTGTGGACTGCTTTACAGTTTATGTCGGTGAAACCAAAAACTCTTTGCGTTTTCGCATGAATGGACATAGGTATGACAGTAATAATTCTGATTATCGGGTTTTGTATAACCACTCCATTCAGCCTAACCATGACCAATGCTCGAACATGAAAGTCTGTTTTGTCGAAAAGATTTACCACGACACCGGCAGTCCTAGTCTCAGTACACCTTACCGTAAAAGCGAGAGCTACACTGGATAAAAACTTAATAGGTACTGCAATGAATTATGGATGTAATGATAATATCAAAGGGGTGGGCAATCTTTCCAGCCCACAATGTAGTGAAGTGACCGTTATGAACCTGTTTGACCCTAATGGTAGACATATAGTTGTCAAAGTCATAGACAGAGCAAGCCTAGATCTGGTGCCTATCCAACTGACACCAGATCTCTGTCCAATACGTTTGATGATCTACTCACAAGTCTGCAACAACCGTTATGTGTTCATCATGTTCGTACCTTTTTGTTTTCACTACGAGTCACGAAAATGAAAGACCTACGTGATCTTGGGTTGGAAAAAGGAGGAACTGATATATTTTCTCCATCTTACAGACTTTCTAGCATTATATGTGACATTGCCCTCTTCCGTCTTTACAAACCTGTAAGATGTGAACCTCTTAGTACTGAGGACAGAAAATTTCCCCACATTCCATTAAAGAACAAAGGAATAGACGCTATCAACATCATGAATCTTCCTCAATCGTAAAGAAGTAACATCTCAGATTCCTCCTTATTTAAGAATCAGTCAACACCAATTGTTTCCTACCGCTATACCACGACCATTGGCGGTAAAATTTTCAATCACAAAAATGCATTGCAGGACCTCAGGGAGCAACCATTTGATTTTAATGGGGTGGATATGGATATTTTCTTATCCTGCCTTTTTTATTTTCGGAAAAGGCTGAGCCTGGATTTTTTTTGCGCGTTGGGCGCGCCAATTTTTTTATTTTCAAAGTTATTACCGGTAAAAAAAAATCAGCCAAAACTACCAGCCTGCCTTTTTTTATTCATAGCACTGCCCTGCCTTTTTATTTCTGGATTTTTGCCATCCTGCCTTTTATTTCATATTTCACCATAGCCCCCCCTAAAAATCATATGGTCGGTCCCTTAAAACATTGCAAACTACCTAAAGTCTCCTCAGACATGCGATTGCTTCACTTCTCCCTTCCTCTATGGCCCATTTGGTCATGTTATCACGGGTGATCTAAAGATAATTGAGAACGATTTATTACGAGATGTGGTTTCCCATGGACCTAAATTCAGGGAACCACAGCGTATTAACTTTAAGATCATCATGAACGCTACAGAGCCTGGATAAACCGGGAAGTAGACCAAGAACAAGAGCTTGAATAGCTGTCGGACTTGGGAAGAACTATCCAATCTCTTGTACGCAGCCGAATTGACAAACTTCGGAAATGTGCTAACCCTCGGCCTCGTTCTGTATTTAGAGATCGTGAAGCTCTCGATTGTCTCTCTTCCTTACACGACAAGTATGTTGTCACACCAGCAGACAAGGCTTCCAACAATATAGTTTTCGTATGTTAAGCACATTACTACAGCTGACTGATCAAAGAGCTAGGCATTGATGGTAATTCTGCTAGTGCTACATACACTCGGACTTCATTTGACAAAGATGATATCATAGCCAACCATAACTCTTTCATGTCCTCTTTAAATATTCATTCGAAGAAGGAACATGAAAAGTTACCATATTTGTATTGGATACCTTAACTTCACAAAAATTCATACAAAGAAAGGTATATAGCTGGATCTTCATCATGTTCATGAACAGATGAGCTGTCCGTTCAACTTACCAAGATTTTGTCTGCTGTCAAAGAAGGACAACAAGCATACTGTGACACTATTTATAATCGTAGTGGAATCAACCACATGTAGATTTAAAAAAAAACTCAAAAGATTTATTAGATAATTTCCAATCTCGGTCATTTTCAGAAGTTCATTCTTTGGAAACTTTCAATTTTTTCCACTTTGAACACCACATTGCCACACGAAAAGCTAAAGTGTCGTCTAAAAAAACTTCTCGAAAAGGCTTTTTTCTAATTCTATGAACTTTTAAGCTATTTGTTGTAAAAGGTTACAATTCTACATATTTTTTCCAAAACATCTTATAAAGATAAAATCTATTACACATCGGACCAAGTTTGCAGTATCCATGATTTCCTTATTGACAACATATTTGTCACATTTGGAGGAAAAAAAATTCAACAACAAATTTGCATTCCAACGGGCACAAACTGTGATCCCCTCCTCGCTGATTTGTTTTTGTACTCTTACAAGACTGAATTTCTTCAAGATCTCGTAAAGAACAAGAATATGAAAGAGGCAAGGTCCTTTAATCTCACATTCAGATATTTCGACGATGTCCTCTCTGTAAACAACGCTTCGTTTGGAAGATGGATTCCTTCGGTATCTTGGATTTGCATCTCGAATATGACAAGGATGGTCATCTCAGTACAAAAATTTACGATAAAAGAGACGACTTTTATTTTCAAATTATTAATCTACCTAACCTTGAAAGCAACATACCTACCTCAGGTGTTTATATTTCACAACTTATTCGATATGCCAGGGCTTGTACAAATTTTTCTGATTTTTTTATACGACACCGCTGTCTTCGTGACCGACTCTTAGACCAAGGTTACAAGAAAATGCGTCTCATACCGTCCCTAAACAATTCTTCCTTCGTTATCAGCAACTGGTGGAAAAATTCAAAATTAAGTTGAACGTATTGGTTAGTGTTTGTTTTGATTAGTGTTTTGCTGATTGTTGTACTGCGATGGTCATCTTATTATCCCTATTATGTCTTCACAGCCGTGTTGCGTTGTGTGTTACTACCGGTCCCTAAGATCGAAATGGAAGAGGGAGATTTGGCCCGCCATAAAACCTGGTTTAACCCACCATTTCATTTGAAATGCCTGTACCAAGTCAGAACCATTGCGATCTACTACTATTCCGGTGTGTCCTCTGTGTTTTGTCTTTTCTCTTGGACATTGAGATTGATCCTCTGAGTTCGGTAATTTTGTTATTACCTTAATTAACAACAGTGAACTCCAAACGGGATTTTCCAACGTCGAAATATCGAAAATGTAAATGTACATTATAGATTATTAATTCTCTCTCCTAAGTTCAAATGACCGTAAAACAAAAGAATAAACTATGGGAATTTGATCAGGTGTTAAAAGCCATGTCAATATTTCTATTTCATTAAAAGATTCATAGTTGTAGTCTGTAAAGTTTAATTTTTCAAACAAAATATTTTGAAATGCTTGGTGTTTTTTTTGCATTGAACAATGAAATGATTATCATCTTCTACTTTGTAACAATAAATACTATACCGACTAATGATCGTATTTTGTCTTTTTATCCCAATAACACATGGCCAAAACTGAGAGAGAAAAATAATAACAAGAGGCTCACAGGAGCCTGAACACTCACCTGGTCTTGATGTCAACCCTATGTAGACGTTTGTATAGCTAAATGAGCTGAATGTTTAAGCAAGAAAAGCTTTCCTCTATCTGCAATAATTTTCATTCTAAATAAGCAAAAAAACAATTATTCAACTTTTAAGGGGCTGTCACCCCTATAAGGGGTTATCTGACAACTTAGACACTATGGATACTTTTGTAGACCTAAAGGAGCTGAACATTTAAGCAAGCAACAGCTTTTCTCTATCTGCAATAGTTTTCATTCTATAGGCCAAAAACATGAGAAAAAAACCACAATTTTTCACCTTTAATGGGCCGTTACCCCTATAAGGGATCATCTGACAACTTCGACAAAATAGAGACTTTAGTAGAACTTTTGTTGCTGAAGCAGTAGAGTGGCAACAGATTTCATCCATCTCTTTTACTTTTTGATTTACAAGCCAAAAACAGTAGTCAGACTGGTCTACTTTTAGTAACGGTGGCCATGTTTTTTGACAAACACAAGTTTGGTGCAGGACACCCTAAGGATCAATCATACCAAGTTTCATTGCATTCTGTTCAGTAGTTTCAGAGGAGAAGATTTTTGAAAAATTGTTAACGGACGACGACGACGACGGACACCAAGTGATTGCAATAGCTCACCTGGACCTTTGGTCCAGGTGAGCTAAAAAGTATAAAATACGCGATATACATGATTATCCTGTAAATTTAAAGTCAATTTAGATAAAAATATAAAAATACTGTTTCACGTTTATAAACTAATCTTGATTAGAATCAAAAAGGCCCAGCTGAGAAATGTTCAATGGTGACGATCTCATCGGAATTTTCCAAAGTCGAAATATCGAAAATATGAATGTTAATTCATAATACAAATAGATAAAATGATGAATCCAGTAATACGAAAAAATGTTTACATAAATATTTTGTTGTTCAATATCGAACTAACGCTGGTGGCATCAAACTACTAGTATTATTCGACAGATAAACACGCAAATCGACCCAAAAATGTTTCGATAAGGAATTTTAAATCCACATTAAAATAAACAATGAATCTTGTGACAGTACACTCTCCACCTGGTTTCCTCGGGATATCACTTTATTCGGACGATATTGTCATTTTGTCAATTTAAAAGAATATTAGACAGGCAAAAACTCCGTTAACCAGTGCACACGAATATGCTGGTGGTCAATTTGAAATGCTGAAACGGAAAGTTTTTATGCAGATCTGAGATAAGATATAATTTTCTCAGTGCAGATATTTTGCACCATAGAACCGCTATTTTATTTATATTATTTTATTTATCTTATAGCATAACTAGAGATGGGTGGCGAATATCAATTATACAATGTCACTTGTGTCGAATAACATAAGTACCGCTAGGGGATTCAACTCGTGCGAGGATTTGTTGAATCCCGGCGCTATTCGGGTAAATTGTCTTCAATGTGAACTGTTTCTTTGTAAGCAGAGCTCTTTAAAGATTCATTCGAAGAGTTAAGTAAGTCAAGACCATATCTTACTAGTATTTAACATAAAGACTTAGATGTTACAGGAATACACAGAAAAAATAACCTAGACAAATTATCAGTGTGTTTTATATATTGCAATTCTTGTTTCAAAGAAATGCTTTGGAAATGCATTCGGGATACTTTTCAAACACACGAGCACGATGATAACATAAAAAGTTACGAGCTCAAGATTTATAATCTTGCATGATAGATTTGAAAAAGACTTGCCATGACGAGAAGAGGAATTAAAAAAATGAAAGGATGGGATGCGATAAGGCCCTATTTTGGCCCATCTATAGGCGAGAAATAAAAAGTAGTTTATATCCTGTTACTTTATACCTTATTTTGTAGCAAAATGATTGTACTGTTGTAACATACTACTTTTAAAATCTCTTGCACGAACACAGCTTCGAAAATCGGGTTCTAAATTGACCCATTTTGAAAAAAAAAATCATCTTGAATTAAAGAAAATTTCGAGGCAGGGCTTCAACAGTTCATGCTTATATACTTGAAGCCAGTGTTTACAATTCTATAAAAGGTCCATCATTTATACGTATCACTTTAAACAACAATTTTGAAATTTAAATGACTGCTTATCTCAAGAAAAACGAAGAAAACGGAGAGATTTTGCACATATTTTAACTACTGATAGCAGCTTAAAGAATTATAGTCTTTTCAAATTTTCAGTATGTCTTGCACGCGGAACCAGCTTGACACTTTTACAAAAAATGTGTTTTAGTAATATAAATTTTTGAATAAAATATGGAGCTGGTTCCGCGTGCAAGGCTATACTTCCGGGAGGGATATATATGACTCATTTGCACCACTTTCCCATAGGCACAATGTTAAAATCATTTGCAGTGGGTCATTTCAAGCACCATTTACTAAAAAAAAATAAAATAAGCTTTTTAACTTCAGACGTTTATTTTAAAAAATAAGAAATATTAACCTTTCCAACAAGATATTTTGTGATAGAATTTATTTAATTTTAATTTTGACTTTTGCGGTGGGCTGAAAAAGGGTCTTATCGCATTCCATCCTTTCAAAATACTCAAAGAATTTGAGAAGAAAAGAGCAAGTAGAAAGTATATTCAGACCTTCAGAAGTTCATTTTCATCATCAGAAGAAATAAAAACAAAATAAAGACCATCTTCAGAAAGAAAAAGAAAAAAAGCCACCAAAACATTTTTATCATACAATGCTTTGAATGTTTTAGAAGAAGTTTATTGGATGTCATTATAAAAATTAATAATATTGATAGAATGCCAATGTTTTTAAAAGGTTTCCCAAAGGTGTAAAAAAATCACTAAAATAAATTAAAGTTTTGTTATTATGTTAAGGTAGATAAGGTGTCAAAAAAATTATTCATATAATTTTCTAAAATTTTGCGACAGTTAGCCTGAAAATGGTATTTAAATCTAGATAAAAAATAAAAGTTCACTATACGAATATTGTAGAATTGAATTTGAAAAGTGCATGATTTTAGTACTTTTTATATGGAATCATTTAAGAAAATGGACTTCATAGATTTTTGTAAAAATTCGTGAAAATCTTTCTCTTGAAAGACCTTTTAATATAATGAATAAAAAAATAAGTTAACCATCAATTTTTTTTGAAAAGTGAAAAATATGTATTTTCCCTGTTATTTATATTTATATTGCGACAGTTAGCCTGTTAGTTAGTTAGTTAGTTAGTTATTGCTTTACTCCCAAGCAGCGCGATTTCGGCTATATCCGGGAGATGAACATGAAAGTGATGATACAATGAACATGAAATGATGATGAAGTGGAGGAAATGGGGACACAAGGCCAATCGGGTATGAGAGTTTTGACTGCCACTGGAAAAGGGAGTGATGGGAAGGGACGGGAAATTTTGCCTCCTGCATGGGGATCCTACGGGTCCTACTCTTACCGAGACCTGCAGCAGGGTTCTTTAACGTGCGAGGAACGTGACATTTTCCCCAACACTTTGCACCACTATGGTTTGCGGTCAGGTTTTCCGCATTATCGCCTGACGACCCCGCATCTCTCGATGTCAGGGCTGCCCCATTCAACCACCTGGGGCACACATCCCAGTCGCTTTGTGGGCAAAGCGGCCTGACCCCGATGTCAGGTTTCTGAGCGCTTTTTAGTGGACTTTTACCGACAAGCTTAGCGCTGCTGCGGGCCTATTCGCCTCCCGGGCCCTGCACGGGACGACAGTTAGCCTGAAAATGGTATTTAAATCTAGATAAAAAATAAAAGTTCACTATACGAATATTGTAGAATTGAATTTGAAAAGTGCATGATTTTAGTACTTTTTATATGGAATCATTTAAGAAAATGGACTTCATAAATTTTTGTAAAAATTCGTGAAAATCTTTCTCTTGAAAGACCTTTTAATATAATGAATAAAAAAATAAGTTAACCATCAATTTTTGTTGAAAAGTGAAAAATATGTAATTTCCCTGTTATTTATATTTAAATTATCTCATCTAAAATATTATGGGAAAATATTGAAATTCGCAAAGAAGGTGTATTTTTCGAAATTTGAGCTGTAATTTTCAGGTTTGATGTTTACAAATCAATAAGAATATTTAGCATGATACAATTTAAAATAATGATAGATGTGCAAAAAGCTAGATGCCCAGCATTAATAGACACCTTTCTATACCGTAAGATAGAAATAGTACAGTTTTCTGCTTTTATAACAAAAGAAGTTTGTCACTATTCCGTCCCATTTGACCCAAACTTTCCATCTACCATATAATTCTTGCACAATTTATTTTATGCTATTGGTTTTCATATATGAAAGCTATATTTATAGTCAATAGATGTTTATAATTAAGTTTGTTATAGTTTTTTTTTTTAAATCAACTGGCTAAAATGGCTTGACATTATTTTCCAGTAGTGAACATTAATACTTGATATGCAAGACATGTACAGTTAACGTATATAATTATGTTAGCGGCAATAAGCAAAATCAGGCATTAAGCCTAATGCCCAGTCAAGGCAATAAGCTAATGACTAGTCACTAAGGTTATTGTCTGAATGGTATCAGGCATTAAGCCTAAAGACAAGGAAATATGAAAATTGCCTGAAAAATAGAGGCCAGCATTAGCCTTATTCCCTAAAGCCATACGACAACCTATTCATTTTTATTAGATTTGCAAGGCTATTGGGCTCAACAATAATACTTTAATGGTATAAAGCTATTTTAAATGTCAATTACATTTTGAATTTATATTAGACTTCGACTGAAATCATGTACTATATTATTAAAGTCCTTGAAACTTATATTGTCACAGATCTTAAATAACTGTTACAAATTCTGCCTGATTATCTGCACTTGCAACAGTTTATTCACTAACACTGAATACAATGAAACCAAATTTCCATTGTATAATCTTCATTAATCTCTATAATAGCATTTTGTTTCCTCCACTATGTCCTATAACCGTATATGTTTTTTTAAATACGAATACCAAACAGGGTATAATAACTGTTCATCAGCAGCATTTAAATCAAAACGTTGGAAGATAAAAAAAGCAGCTTGAACTATTCTTGGTCCAATGATAAAACAACAGATCACCCAAACATCATGTTTCAACTGTTGGGTTTCAGTACAGATTTTGTTGGTCATAGTTTTTGTAATGATTTTAGAGGCACCAAATAAATTGCTGAAAACACAGGAAGATATGCTTTCCCTTCTTGGGTACTAGAGGTCACTCTCATTTTGAAAAAGTTTGTGTGTTTCATTGTGAAATTCGTGTCATTTAAGTCTCCAAAACGAAGTTTCGAGACTTATTACATGTTTTTGTTTTCTATGCCTTTTCAGACTTTTCAAACCCTATTGATACACTACTTTGCCTCGACAAAGATCTATTGGGGATAACCAATAACAAAATACAATTCATGATTCATATTGATAGATGGCACATGTTCTAATATGGTCTGAAAGTTACTAAAATAGAGTATGCATATTGTGGTCATATAGAAATAGCACAATTTTCTCCTTTAATAACAAAAGTAGTTTGTCATTTTTTCTGTCCGGTGTCATTTTAATGTTTATTTGTTGACATTTTAATTCCTTCCAAAATTTTTGTCCTATTAAACTTTGCATCCACCATAGAGTTCTTGCGCCATATAAATTTTATATTCAACATGTACATTTCACTTTTCCCAGAAGAACCTTGTTTGTTGTTTATTTTTAAGCTGATATACAGATGTATGCTATTTGATGCAATCAAATAAATCTGCTTTTATTACCAATATTTGTTAATTTTGTAAGTACCTGTCCTTTTTCAGGTATCTTAATCAAAGCTGGTGTAATGATAATCAATGCTGATGTATGTACTCGGGTCCCGTGCGGGCCATCGTCGTCCGTCGTCCTTCGTCCGTCGTCTGTCGTCCGTCGTCCGTTAACAATTTTTAAAAATCTTCTTCTCTGAAACCACCGAACCAATTTAACTGAAACTTTGCAGGAATGATATGACATGTTGGCAACAAACACTCCTCATTTTAAAATGATTTGAATAAAAAAAACATGGCCGCTGTTACTAAAAAATATAACAGGGTGTAAAACAGCAGTTTTTTTGCAAATAACTCAAAAACGGTGACAGATATTAAAATTCTGGTTGACCCTTGATAGGGGTTATGGGCCTTTTAAGGTCACAAATAGCGTTTTTTCATGTTTTTGCCCTACAAAATGAAAACTATTGCAGATAGAGAAAAGCTGTTGCTTGCATAAATGTTCAGCTCATTCATTTCTACAAAAGTCTCCAATTGGTCGAAGTTGTCAGATGACCCCTTATAGGGGGTTATGGTCCTTTACAGGTCAAAAATAGTGTTTTCCCTATAAAATAAAAACTATTGCAGATAGAGAAAAGCTGTTCCTTTGCTTAAATGTTCAGCTCATGAAGTTCCACAAAAGTCTCATTTGAGTCGAAGTTGTCAGATGACCCCTTATAGGGGTAATGGCCCTTTACAGATGAAAAATAGTGTTTTCCCCTATAGAATGAAAACTTTTGCAGATAGAGAAAAGCTGATGCTTGCTTAAACATGCAGCTTTTTACAAAAGATTCATAAAAGTCTGCATTTGGTCTCATTTGTCAGATGACTCCTTGAAAAAAACCCACCCTTATGGCTTAAGGACCAGGTAAGCGATTCAGGCTCCTGGGAGCCTCTTGTTTCCCCAACACACGCCCATTTCTCTCTCCTAGTGTGTATAGATTCAACCAGGTATCATCATTGCATTTTCGACAGATAAGGGTATATTGTGTGAAATTTGGTAAGTGTTGGCTATATCCCATTCAGGTAAGTGTTCCAACTAATATGGCCTCAATTCAGGTAAGGGTTCTTCATTGTCAGTCACCATAGGTAGTGTTCCAGATAGTGCGAAATTTTTGGGGAAGGGTTTTATCACTTTTTGGGGCATTGGCTTATGGTGCGTTGATGACCTTGTGAGTTGGTTCGCTTTCCTCCTGGTTTGTTCAATTTGTTCTTGTCCTGATTATGACTGAAATATTGTTGTCTGCGAAAACTGAAATTGAAAACATATGAAAAAAAGCAAAGAAATTTCATTTTCCGTCAAAACTTGAACTGCTTATAGCTTAAAATCTAATTCAGGTACATATGGACTTTTTTTTTTGCTTCACTAGTCTGTGTGGTGCCCAGGTGGCAAAAAGGACCACAGCAGAGCCTACCTTGTAAGAGGTGACTTAACGAATAAAGGGGAGGACCCCAAAATCAATCCCATTCATCCTTTTAAGGAATAATAAAAAGCTACGCCGAGCGCAGCATGATACGACCGCAACAAGTTGAACCCTGTACATTGGAGGCCCAATATGGATAGTCTTTTTCTTTGGTCACGTGCAGCCCTTGTGGACTTACAAAGCTTTTTGACACATGCATCCTGTGGTGGACTTCAATATCCATTTTTGACACATATAATATAATTTACATTAACATTTAATAAAAATAATTCATTAAAAAAAAGAATGATCAAAATCAGATGAAAAATAACATTCTACAGAAGTTTTGTCAATAAACCCATTTGAGTCCCCTTTGGCCCTTTTGTCTGAAACAGTAGGGGCTACAGACCCCAAATTCAATACCAACTTTCCTTATGTGGTGAAAAACATCATATCAAAATTTCATATCAATTGAGAAACTACAACTCAAAAGTTTAATTGCACGTTCAAAGGAACACTTATCATTGGTGTTTTTGGCCCCTTTGACCCCTAATTTCTCAAAAACGGGAAGGGATATTGCAAATCTGATTTAAAAACGCAGGCAGGGATTTTTACAAGGATTCCAATAAAAAAAAGATTTTGAAAATCGGACCACAAATAAAAAAGTTGATTTTTTGGGGCGTGGCCAAACTTTGACCCCCATTAGCAATGCCACGGTGCAAGATACATAAAAAACAGTTGTTACATTTAGTTGACAGAATTTATTGAGGAATACAATAAAACAAGAATGATCAAAATCAGAAAAAAAAAATAAACATTCTACAGAAGTTTTGTCACAACAACCATTTTAGCCCCCTTTGGCCCTTTTTTCTGAAACGGTAGGGGCCAGAAACCCCATATGCAATACCAACCTTCCTTTAGAGAATAGAAACATCATATCAAAATTTTATGACAATCGGTCTATATCTACTCAAGTTATCGCACGGAAACCATATGTCCCCAGACGACGCAGACGACGACGACGACATCGCCATAACATTATACGACCACAAATTTTTTGCGGTCGTATAAAAAAAATAGTGTAAAATTTCCCCACATTTGGTAAACCAGAACAAACAAACAAGAGGCCCCCAGGAGTCTGAATCGCTCACCTGACTCCAATGCTTATTTTGCCTTGAAAGGGCTACAAGTTTAATAAGGGGTCATCTGACAAAATCAATTAACTTAATGCATAAAAGTGTAGTTCAATTAGTTTAACATTATAGCAATCAACAGCTTTTTATTGTTTCAACAGTTTACCAGCTATAAGGCTTAGTAATGGTATTTAGACATTTAAGGCACCATAACTTCTATATATAAAGGATCAATAAAAACTCCCCTCATATTGAATATTTGTAGGACTTAAATTTCTGAACAGTATTGTAACTTCAAGATTTCCTCTAGCTTTAACAGGTAGCAATAAAATGTGGAAAGGTTGTGAAAATGGACAATTTGGACACTCAAAGGGGAATAACTCCTAAAAGTAAGGGTCCTATAACTTTGACCCTATTACAGATTTTGTTGATCTTTATGTGCTTAACAACATGCAATTTAAATTTCTCAAATATCTTTATCAGTTTTCCAGATATTAAACTTATTAAGTACAATTTATTTTTAAAAATCAAGAAAAAGGGCAACAACTCCTACATGGGTGGTTACATCTTCTTCAAACTTTCAGGGCAGGTAGATCTTTAGTTGCTTAACACTTTTGCTTCAGAATTTTGTTATCTCTCACCATTTTTTTATTTTTTGCAAAAAACTGCAATTTACCCCTATGTTCTATTTTTAGCCATGGCAGCCTCGTTTTATTACAAATCAAAAATCCAAATGATCCCTTTGTTGCACTCGTGCCAAAAAAGAACTATACAAAGTTTGGTTGCAATTAAACTTATGTTGTTAGAGGAGTTTACGATTTTAATACAATGAATAAAGACTGCAAAAATGGTCAAGCTTGACGTTCTAGTGGGGATAAGTCCTAAAAGGAACGAACCTACAACTTCCATCCTGTTACAGAATTTGTAGATCTTCGTGTTCCTAACAATATGCATTAAATTTTTTCAAATATCCCTTATAGTTTCCAAGATATTGAGCTTAATATGTGCAAAATTCAGAAAAAATGCAATAACTCCTACATGGGTCGTTGGATCTTCTTCAAAATTTCAGGGCAGGTAGATCTTGAGGTGCTTAACTCTTTTACTTCCCATCAGAATTGTGATATCTGTCACCATTTTTGAGTTGGTAAAAAAACTGAAATTTACCCCTTTGTTCTAGTTTTAGCCATGGCTGCCATGTTATTTTTACAAATCAATAATCCCAGCATAAATTTTGTTGCAATCATGCCAAAGAACAACTTTACTAAGTTTTGTTGCAATTAAACTTATGGTGTAAAAGGAGTGAACGATTTTTATACAATGAATAAAGACTGCAAAAATTGTCAATTTTGACTTTCTAGGAGGGAATAACTCCAAAAGGGAACTAACCTACCACTTCGATCCTGTTACAGATTTGTAGATCTTTGTGTCCCTAACAATATGAAATTTAAATTTTCAAATATCCTTCGTAGTTTACAAGTTATTGAGCTTATTAAGTGCATAATTTGGGGAAAAATGCAGAAAAGGGGCAATTACTCCTACATGGGTCGTTGGATCTTCTTCAAAATTTCAGGGTAGGTAGATCTTGAGGTGCTGAACATTTTTAACAATGCCAAAATTTTGATATCTGTCACAGTTTTTGAGTTATTTGCCAGGTGATGGCAATAGCTCACCTTGACCCTTCGGATTAGTGGAGCTAAAAGTAGCATTTTCGGCCCCTTTTTGGCCCCTAATTTCTAAACAAAAAAAGGGGGGACCCCAAAATCAATACCATCCATCCTTTTATGGAAAGGTTCATCATTGTCAAATTTCATAGCAATCAGATAACATGAATTAAAGTTATTGTGGGAAAACTGAAGTAAACAGACAACTCAGACAAAGATGACAACAATTGACAGCATCATACCATTAAATGTCTGCATTCTCTTTGCAGTCGTATTGAAATGGTTTGAAAATGTAGCATATGCCTATCACAACATAGACACAATAATGACAAAAAGTTGATATGTGATGTTTTTATAGAGAATAAATAAAGGTAATAACAAAACTACCGAACTTGAATGTTCAATCTCATAGTCCAGAGAAAATGACAAAAACGAATCAGTCATACCGGAGAACTGGTGGATCGCAATGGTCCTGACTTGGTACAGGCATTTCAAACGAAATGGTGGGTTAAACCAGGTTTTATGGCGCCAAACCCCCCTCTTCCATTGCGATCTTAAGATCCGGTAATGACCATAGGACACAACATAGTTTGTGAGACCCAATAGGGATATTGAAGTGATCATCTCAGTACAGCAGACCAGTCAAACACTAATTAAAACAATTAACTATCATATCTTTTAACTCAATTTTGAACTTTTCTACTAGTGGTTGATAACGAAGAAAGACTTTTTTAGTGATCGTATGAGACGTATTTTCTTATAGCCCTGCTCCAAAAGTCGGTCACGAAGAAATCGGTGTCTGATAAAAAAAAATCTGTGAAATGTGTGCAAGCTCTGGCATATCGAATGAGTTGTGAAACATAAACACCGTATGCAGGGGAAGTAGGTATATTGCTCTGTAGATTAGGAAAATTAATAATTTGAAAATTATAATCGTCTCGTTTATCGTAAATTTTTGTACTGAGATGACCACCTGGGTCAAATTCGAGGTGCAAATCCAAGAAAGACGTGAAGCAATTTGATTCGGTGGTCTCTTTAATCTCCGATTCTGGAGGATATATTGAAGGAATCCATCTACCAAATGAAGTGTTATTGACAGAAAGGACGTCATCAATATATCTGAATGTAAGATTAAATGACCTTGCCTCTTGCCTCTTTCATCTTCTTGTTCTTTACGAGTCCCTGAAGAAATTCAGTCTCGTAAGAGTATAAAAACAAATCGGCGAGGAGAGGAGCACAGTTTGTGCCCATTGGAATGCCGATTTGTTGTTGAAAAATCTCTCCTTCAAAGCCCAGGTGACAAATATGTTGTCAATGAGGAAATCAAGCATACTGCAAACTTGTTTCAGTGTGTAACAAATTTTATCTTTGAAAGATGTTTTGGAAAAGAATTTAGAATTATAACCCAAAACAACAAAATTCCTAGAGTTTGAAAAGGCTTTTTCGAGAAGTTTTTCAGGCGACATTTTAGTTTTTCGTGTGGCAAGGTAGTGTATAAAGTTGAAAAATCGAACGTTTTCAAAGAGTGAACCTCAGAAAATGATCTAGATTTAAAATGATCTAACAAATCTTTTGAGTTCTTCAAAATCCACATATGGTTAATTCCACTACGATTATAAATAGTGTCCCAGTATGCTTCTTGACCTTCTTTTAAAATTTCGCCTTAAAGTTACGTAATTGGACGTAACAGGAGCTTGTGCCTTTAGTTAAATGAACGGACAGCTCTGTAGTTGAACATGATGAAGATCCAGCTATATACCTTTCTTTGTACGGATTTTTGTAAAGTTTAGGTATCCAGTACAAATATGGTAACTCTTTATGTTTCTCTTTCATTTGAATATTGAAAGAGGACATAAAAGAGCTATGGTTGGCTATGATTTCATCTTTGTTAAATGTAGTCCGTTTGTATGTAGCACTAGCGGAAGTATTACCATCAATGCTGAGTTCTTTTATTAGACAATTGTAATAATGTGCTTTACATTCTGTTACCCCAAACTGAACAGGAAGTCATCAAAATACTTTAGAATACTTCGGCTTAATCTGCCTATTGAATTTTGCAATAATGGAAGCTAATCTCTTTGATCAGTTTAACTCACACCTTTATTGAAAATAAAATCATACTCATAGGTAGATGATTTTTACCTGAAGAAAAAAACTCCTTTATCTGAGTCATAGACCTGTATATAAATATTAATATACAGGTCTATGTCTGAGAGATATTGCTTATATCTATGATTTTTGCAACTATAATTATTATAATATTATTATAATTAATGTTTTATGAATTTTATGTTTTAAACAACTCTTTGATAGTTATTTTGCGTATTTTCTTTTGTATCAATACCATATTCCAGCTAATTTGCCTATGTGAGATTTTCAACAGGTAAATGTTTTATAGTAGGAAAATTTTTCCTTCATACAGCAAGATAATCTCCTCTCTATAGATGTGAGTTTTAACTGATCAATGAGATCAACATCCATTGTGAGGATTAAGCATGGGTACCACAAAGTACCTTGATGAGTTCCTGTTCGGCTTGGGGTATAGGAACATTTTATTCGCTATAAATGAGACAATGTGACCAGGGCTGTACAATTGACATACAACAAAACAAAGGTTTTTTACTGCTGTTCTTTACCACTATAAAAAAGATCATAGAAATAAAAATCACAGCAAAGTTCCAGGCAATAAAGTTTGCTACGCCTGACATGGGTTTCTTCTATTCAAGACTCATCAGAGGCGCTCTACCCAAAATATTGGAAAAGCCAAACACTATATCCAGAGTTTGAGGAGCATAAAACAAAAAAATACAGAACAGGAAAACCAAATTATGACTAACATCAATCTCTGGGGTAGGCAGAACCTTAGGACCTGGACAATTTTGAATTTTAAACGGATAATTTATAGCTTTGATGTTTGTAAGAGCCATTCTAAAATGCAAATTTGTAACATTAACATCTGGA